>SNQJ01S0020926.1:139195-206638 GCA_010110895.2 Picea sitchensis
GTTGCCAGCTGCCTTGCTACTGCTGCTCTCCTGCTACCTGCTACAAGTCCAGTCCTATTGCAAACACAGAAAAATTGCCCAAAACTATTGTCCACTCTGCCAGCTAGGAAAACGACCTAGCTCCAGGATATCTACGGATATCCTGGCCCTCCGAGCCCAAAACCTCCAGCAACCCCGGTCCACTGTGTCAATCCCAAACACAAAATTCCTCCCTCGTCCAATAATCAGAGTTCTCCCCAAAATCCTTCTCCACCCCTCTCGAATCCTCCCCTCCAAACTCCTTTCCCCCCCCTTATTCCTCCTTCGCCGACACTCCTCCTCCATTAACTCCCTACCTATCTCCTTATCCCATTTTTAATTATCTTATCCACTCATTAAATATCTTATCCATTCATTAAATATCTTATGTCTTCTCGGGATTCTTATGTGATCCTTTCTTGTATACGTAACTTAATTTAAATGTTATATTTTATTCTCCACCTTTATTTAATACTTAATTAATTAATGAATTAATTAATATTTAAATGAATCATTAACCATCATGACTAACTCATTAATAATAATAAATTAGAATTGTTATATTAAGACATAAATGTATTTTAGCTAATCTTTTAGGATTATATTAATAAATTAATTATACTTAATAATCAAGGTTCGTTACACAAGAAGTATCCTCGGAAACCCTTCTCAACAAGGGAAGAAAACCCAACCAATCCTTTGCTATATTATTCAAGAGAAATACCTCCCACACCATCACCAAACCTAGCACACAAGAGGGTGTTGTAATTCTCATAATTTCATACCACAACTTATGAAATCATGAGATGACACAAAATGATGAGGGTGTTCCCTCAATGGGAATTCACCTTTATTTATATAAGACTTGTCACATCAAATGATGTGTCTATTGGCACAATATGGCCAACCTCAATAACTCAAAATATAATCAATAATTACCATATTAATTATCTTTTACATTAATTATATTTTACAATAAGGTGGGGCCGACCTGTACCCTTTACATAACAAATAGGGTTACAGGTAAGTCTAACTCTTGAAAAATATAGCAAGTGATCTCATACACCCACCAGTGCTCAACCACTAGGGGTACATCCATCTATGCTCAGCCACATGGATGTCTCTCTATCTCACTGTGTCTCACATGAGAACCACACTCACTAGTACTCAACCACTAGGATCACATTTACCTGTGCTCATCCATAGGTATGTCCAACTCAACATATCTTCTTTCTCACTGCGTTAACAAGGAGAGTCATCTGGATTTCATCATCTCAACTCTCTACTTAGAGGAGGCTAATACATCGTTTCATCTCTGTCTCAGAACGATGCACCCAAATCATGGTATTTCACACGTTAACCTATGCTCATCCACATGCACATCCAACTCAGTAGATCTTCTTTCTCACTGTGTTACACAGGATAATCATCTGGAGTTCATCTCAACTCTCTGCAAGGAGGAGGCCAACACAACATTCTAGTTCTATCTCATATAGGAACCACGCACCCAACTCAGGGGTTGTCTCTCAGGTCTGTGTCCTAGAGGATGTCTCACGCAGTTGTAATCATCAACACTCCCTCTTAGCTAGGGAGGCATTCTCCATCAGGCCAAGTCTCTCATGAAAGTACTCGAACTTTTTCTTAGATGTAGTCATCAACACTCCCTCTCAACTATAGAGGCATTCTTCACCAAGCCAGTTTGGTGAAGATGTATGCAATCTTCTCATGTGTAGGAAGGTACTGCACGTGTACTTCTTTCCTCTGCATCATGTCTCTGAAAATGATATTTTATCTTAATGTGTTTCGATCTATCATGAAACACAAGGTTCTCAAATAGTTTCATACAACTATGGTTATAGTCATAGAATCCATCTCATGATCAAGTAAATATGTCATAATTTTGTGAAGCCACACTACTTCGCACACTCAATTCTATATACTATGCTTCTATGGTACTTCAAGGCCATAGAGCTTTGTTTCCTCATGCACTAGGAAACCATGGAAAACTCTAAGGTCAAAAAATAACTAGATATGCTATTTCGGTCCACTATACTATTTTCTCAATCTGTATCGACATATCCCTGCAAACTCAAATTCACACTGGAGGCATATCTTAGGCCATATCCAATTGTGCCTTGTATATATCTCAATACATGCTTTACTTCTATCTGGTGAGTGTGTCTCGACTGACTCATGGATTAACTAAGCACATTTGTTGCATAACATATATTAGTTCTGGTGTTAACTAGATACATCAATGATCCAATCATCTATCGATACACATGTGGATCAATCTCATCTAAATAATCATCATTTATTTTTCGTCAAATCTGTCACCATCGATGTAGACATGGATTTTCATTATGTTCTAATCAACTTCTCTAATATCCCCACTGTATATTTTCTTAGGAAAAGTCTCATTGGTCCTTTGTCATACTTCTTGTAGTGCATCATACCTAGATCCTTTATCTTGATTTCGGAAGTTGAGGCTTTCTTGTATCCAACAACACGAATTTTTGAATAAGTCATCAAAATCAAGCTCTCATTACTAACAATGTAATAATATAGGTTTGGATCAACAACACTCTTGTTGAAACCCAAACTCATCAAGAATCCATCTTTCTGATGTAGTTTCCAACTCATGGATGGTAGTACAAATGGAAGTGCATTGGGCTATTGGATCAATATGTCTAATCATATCTCACTCCCTCTTCTTGTGATAATCATCTTGACTGCAAGTCTCACTTTTTATTTCTCAACACTTCCATCAGCTGCATGTTTTTATGCCTCTTGCAGAGTTTGTCAAGCCTAGAAAGGCCTTTTATGGCCTACTGCAATGTCCCTGGGAATATCAATTGGAACAACTGGATCAATGGTATCAATGGCTATCTCCCTCTAGAATACTAAAGAGGAAGAAGGTATTGTCTCTCTTTCTCAATTAGTTTGACTCCTCATGATTCAAGTGACTCCCTCTGAAGTCTGAAGGATAAGAATTTTCCTTTGATGTTAACCTTCCTGGAACAAGAAAGGAAACACAATAAGAATATCTCCTAGAGGAGATTCATGAGTACATCTATAGAATCAAAACATTTGTTGTCACAACTACAACACCTACTTGTAATGTAGAAACTTTAGAAATGTAGGTTATAGGCATGCTAATTTAAAACAATCAAACCTGGAGTCTTCACTTCCAGTGTGTTGTTCTTCTCAATGCACTGAGACTTCTCTAGGTCCATGATTGCACCAAGGGTTCCTTCCTCATGCAAGTACCCTTATGAAAATGATGCAAATAATATATATATATATATACAAGTGCATACCTCAGAGTGTACACCGATGGAGGTTCTGCTTGTTTGTCAATGTCATGATGATCAATGACATTCCTCAATTGTTTTCCTTGTAGCCACCTATACCACACAATTATCTGACGAAGTCTACATCAACCTTTACTGATGTATCTAATATGAGAGTATCACATATTAGTAATTATGCCCTTATGTTGGTGGTCTAACTTGCTATTCCTGTTTTAGCTTATCAAGGTCATGTCAATTATTGACTTTCAACAAAATTCCAAACACACAGTTGTAGTTGTCCTTGTAGATCTTACTACTACTCAACACTGATACATCTTGACTTCATATATATATTTAAGGGTTTCAATCTGGTCTGTAATCAACATATTCAATTCACTTAGGTAAGTCATCAACGTCCTTCTATGTTTGTTGGGATATACACCAGCACCACCATTAAACACTTGCATCAATATATATGACATCAAAGGATGGAAGAATGGAGCAATAGGAAATCATAGATATAACTCAAGAATTTGACTTGTCTATAGGTCTTTGTGTTTCAGTAAGTTTCATCGGTCCACTCTTTTCATCAATATCTTCAAGCGATTATAATTTCCTGTGGAGGGAACTTCAGCGGTAGATGGAACATCATAAGCAAGAGCATAAACGTTCGGACAATAGTTGGAGAGAATAATACACAAAAATATGATACTTGAGTTGTCCATCAATTTAACATTCATCCATGCTTGAGACAACACTAATAAAATCCAAAAATAATACTCTTCCATGTATGAACTTGTCAACCAGAAATTTTCTAGGATACCCTCAATTGGTGCACCTTAGTCCGCCCAAAATAAATTGGATGAATTGTGGATAATATGAACTTGATAGGCTTCCAAGATGGGAGGTATTATTTGGAAAATAGTATATATGATATTATAAGAGTTTTTAAGAGAGAAAACATATCTCCTTAAATTTTAACAGTCTACCTGCAAAAATGAAAACAATGTTCTTCCATAGCCCTCAAACTGAGGTAAACCTTACACAGGACGACAACCTCATCATTTACTTAAGGAATTTGGACACTGTCTCATATTTTGGGTTGAGAAAACCTTAGTTTTCACTTCAGAAGGGGTTTGAACCCTATTTATTAAAGGTTTGTTGTTCAGGGTTTTCTGTGGAAGGTTTTAGAGGGCCCTCAGAACAGGCCAAGTTCCTTACTGTGTTCCATAGGTTTTCCTATGGTTTAGAGTATGCCATGCTCCTCAAGCACACGACTACCTTTTTATAGAATCCAACACTTCTCCTAGGATCTGACCTCCTCTCCCATACACTTCGGTTGTTGTGGGGTTTCTCGTAGGCTCCGACCTCCTCTCCCATGCACTTTGTTTTTTATGGGGTTTCTCCTAGGCTCTAGCCTCCTGTCCCATATACCACAAAAATTTTAAAAAAGAAGATCCGGTGGGGTTTCTCCATTGTTGTGGTATTCTCTTAGTATTTTCAATAGTTCTCAGGCCTATGGCTATCCTCACAATGAAATTAAGAGGGGTCCGGCCTCATCATCTACTATAAAATTTTCAAGGAGAGGACTAGCCCTCTTCTCTTCACACCTACAACAGAGTTTAGACCTTACCTTCAACTTTAATGTGAAATGGTCTTCTTCAAGCCTTCTCTGAAACCATGTTAAATTTTCAATGAGCTATGGCTCATGCATTCTCTTTAAAAATTGTGTTTGACTTTAAATTGAACCATAACTACTGTAGTAACCCAATATCACAAGAAAACTAACCATGCACAAGAACACAAGAAGTATCCTGGGAAACCCTTCTCAACAAGGGAAGAAAACCCTGCCAATCCTTTGTTATATTCTTCAAGCTAAATACCTCCCACACCATCACCAAACCTAGCACACAAGAGGGTGTTGTAATTCTCATAATTTCATACCACAACTTATGAAATCATGAGATGACACAAAATGATAAGTGTGTTTCCTCAATGGGGATTCACCTTTATTTATATAAGACTTGTCACATAAAATGGTGTGTCTATTGGCACAATAGGGCCGACCTCAATAACTCAGAATATAATTAATAATTACCATATTAATTATCTTTTACATTAATTATCTTTTACATTAAGGTGGGGCCGACCTATATCCTTTACATAAAAAATAGGTTTACAAGTAAGTATGACTCTTGAACAATATAGAAAGGGATCTCATACACCCACTAGTGCTCAACCACTAGGGCCACATCCATCTATTCTCAACAACAAGGATTTCTCTCTATATCATTGTGTCTCATAGGAGAACCACACTCACTAGTGCTCAGCCACTAGGATCATGTTCACCTGTGCTCATCCACATGCACGTCCAACTCAACGGATATTTTTTCTCACTGCGTTACACAAGAGAGTCATCTGGAGTTCATCATCTCAACTCTCTTCTTAAAGGAGGCTAATACATCATTTCATCTATGTCTGAGAACGATGCACCCAAATCATGGGATTTCACACATTCACCTGTGCTCAGCCATAGGCATGTCCAACTCAATAGATATTCTTTCTCACTTCGTTACACAGGAGAATCATCTAGATTTCATCTCAACTCTTTGCAAGGAGGAGGCCAACACAACATTCTAGTTCTGTCTCATATAGGAACCACACACCCAACTCAGGGGTTCTCTATCAGGTTTGTATCCTGGAGGATGTCTTACGTAGTTGTAATCATCAACAGACCTCACGATCCATCCATGGCATGGTGGACCAAGGTGATGAGGTGGTAGGGGGGGTAGGGTGCCAACACCCTGCAACAATGACTTCTTCTTCTGGTGGAGATCCTGACATGCCATTACCACTAGGGTCCACCTACAGAGACATAGGTATGTCAAAGTTTTTTAAATATTTCATTTTTTTGTATTTTTGTATAGGAAAACAAAAATATTTTTGGATGATGTTAAGTACTAACTGTATGTTACATAGACGTAGGTCCACAAAAACTGTATGGACTTCCATGACATCATCAGAGACACCGGGGAGATGAGGCAACAGGAGGGGATGTAAAGAGAGTCCTTCAAAATGTGTAGGGAAACTTGTCTCGTTTGACACAAAGGATTCATATGGTTCAGGTTGAGGATCTTCCGAAGGCTATGTAGAAACAAGTGGTAGGCATGCCTCGTGCTTGGGTGCGACTCTTTTGATGTCTCGCAAACGTCGTATTTTTCTATCACGACACTCATCCAGTGCCATGGGCGTAGATTTCATGACTATTGTATGATTGGTTGCATATGTATATTGAGGGTATTAGCCCCAATTTTGTACCATAAACATCATATTTTTTGAAATATATATAAAAACATGGTTCTTCGGCATTAATCATGTTACAATGTGTACATTGATGAGAATTTTTTATTTTCTTTAGTTATGTGACAAAAGCCAATCTAAAATGAAATTAGCATATGCATTGAATATATAATTAGAACTCCTAGGTATGTGATAATAAGTAATAAAATCAAACTTTCATTCCAAAAGTCGTACCCATAGGAATCGTCAGAGTAAAGTAGGTTCACACACACAGTAATTATCATTCAACTGGCATACTACTAACTAGGAGTCCAGGCGAGCCTCTAAAGAGAGAATACCATGTGAAACGACATCGTGCACAAGTTCTATAATGAAACTATATTCAGCCACATTATTTGTGGATGTCCCTAGGCATACTCTACTTGAAGACACCAGTAGACCCTCAGGTGAGTAAACAACCCAAGCGGGGAAGCCAAGTTCCATGTATGACAAAAGCCAAGAAGATGGAAGACTCCATTCACATCTGCAAACCAAGGGAAAACTCGATAAGCAAGATGAAGATAAAAATAAAGAGAAAATATATATACACTAAATTACATTAGTATACAAAGAGTTACGCCCAAGATTGGGGCTCAAGCGTAATATATTTTCAAATAGATCCCATTAATGGGCTTAGACAACATGTTCCCTTCATAATATTATAATTCATAGGCTCCTTTTTCTAAGACACGTCACACAATATAAGGACCGTGCCACATGGGTTTGAACTTTCCTGCCCCCAATGGTTATTTGGATTTATAATATAGAAGGACCAAGTCACCCTCAATGTACAAAACAGGACATACAGACTTATCATATTTGACCTTGACACGTCTTGTATTCTCTTCGATAGTCGTAGAGGTGTCTCGATGCTACTCATCTAGACTCTCTAGGTATACGAGGCATCGTTCGAGATGGGAAGTGTTAGGTAGGAGTGAATATGCCAATATAAGAGAAGGGATTTCACATTCAATAGGCAAGATTAACTCCACACCATGTACTAACTGGAAAGGAGAAAAACCGGTGGAAGTCTTGACCGAGGTTCGGTATGCCCAAATTGTGGGATAGAGCATGATATGCCAGTCAAATTTTCTTTGGCTGACAGTTTTCTGCAAAATGGTCTTGAGAGACTTTTTCATGGCCTCTACTTGTCCATTTTCTCGAGGGTAGTAAGGGGAAGAATGAACATGCTTAAACCCCAATTTATATTCTATTTCTTCCATCATTTCATTCTAAAAGTGACTTCCATGATCAATGACAATCTCACTCGGGATTCCAAACCTGGCTATAATTTGATTGAGTATGAATAAGGTGGAAGTCTTCTTGTCAGATTTAATTGTAGGAATTTCCTTGAACCACTTAGTAAAGTAGTCTATGGCCATGATAATGTGTTGATGCCCCCCAGCCAAAGTTGGGTTGAAATCCACAAAGTCCACCCCCCACTTGGTGAAGGGACTGCCATTAATGACTGGATGGAAAGGGTCTGGATGCAAGCGCATTTTTCGAGTGAACACATAGAAGGGGTGACACTTATTAACTGCTTCGACACAATCTTTAAATATAGATAGCCAAAAATAAATGACTCACAAAATATTTTGGGTTGTCGCAAGCTAGGATAGATGACCACCACAAGCCCCACTGTGGCATTCATTTAGAAYAGACTTGGATTCTTCGTGAGTTAAAAATGACATGGGATATTGTCTAATCCTTGATGATAGAAAGTGTCATCGACGATAAGGTAGTTCATATCTTGGTATCGTATATGTCATCGGTCATCTCACGAGAGATGTTSAGGGAAATTAAAAGTTTGAAGATAGAGAACAACGTATCCATAATTGGGGTATGATGACAAGATAAGGAAAATGTGTTCATCCACAAATGAATCAACATGAATAACCTCCTCATCTAATCGAGGGAACTCGGATATTACCTCTGCAAAAACTAGTGATTTTTTGGACTTCACCGAAGAGAAATCGAGATCGAACTCTTGTAGGATGACAATCCATTTATTGTAGTTTCCCCCTATGATACGCCTAGTAAGGACGTATTGAAATGGATTAGCATTGACAACCACATTAGTTTTTCAAAGTAATATATAATGTCGTAACCATTGGACTCCGTGAATGACAGCCAAAACTAGCTTTTCAACATGATAATATTTGAGTTCAAGGCCAACTAAGTTTGGACTGAGATAGTAAATGATGTGCCTATGGAGCTCATCATCCTCATGAACCAACACCATACCAACCATCTCTTTGGAAGCGATAACATAAAGCAAGTAATCTCTAATGTAGTTAGGAGACTTCAGCAGAGGCGTCGATACCAAGGCTTTCTTCAAAGCATCGAAGGATTCCTGGGCTCGTTCATCCCAGATAAAAGGAGTGTCCTTCTTCAAGAGACGCATGAAACCCTTAGTAATATTTTCATAGTTCACTATAAACTGACGTAAAAAAATAGATTTCTCGTGTAAACCTTGAAGTTGGTCAATAGTGCGCGGGGGAGGCAATCAAAGTATTGCCTCAACCTTTAATGGATCTACCATGATCCCAGTCTTAGAGACTAAAAATCCTAGAAGATGACATGACCTAACACAAAATATGAATTTATGAGGGTTCAACTAGATGTGATAATGGAGACATCTTTCAAAGACTAGCCGAAGGTGCTTAGGGTGATCCACTCTCTTACAGAAGTAAGCAACAATATAGTCAAGATATGCTTCAAATATATGCTTGAGATCGTGAAATGTGAAGGTCATAGCACATTGGAAGGTTGCTTAAGCATTTTTAAGGCTGAAATTCATCTTCCGATATGTGAAAGTACCCCAAGGGAAAATAAATGTCATCTTATATTGGTCCTCGAGTTTAATATGAATTTGGTTATACCCTGAAAATCCCTCCATGAAAGAAACAATTTTGCCTCCCGCACACTTGTCGAGAATTTGATCAATGAAGGGTGTCGAGAAGTTGTCTTTAGGACAATCCTTATTAAGGTCACGAAAATCCATGGATACATGGATTTTTCCTTGCTTTTTATTCACAGGAACGGGATTGGATACCCATTCAGTCAAGGGAACCGGGTAGATAAATCTAGCATTAAGCAATTTTTCTACCTCTTCCTTAATAACAGGGGCCTTCCGGGGATTGACAAATCTAAGATGTTGTCGAACAGGATTAGCATCCAGGTAAGTTTTAATCTCATGTTCGACAATTCGGGGGTCGAGTCCTGGCATCTCTTCATATGACCAAGAAAATACATCTCAAAATTCCTTGAAGAGTTCAGTGTAGATCAAAATTTCTTCTAGCAAACAATCTACACCAATGTATACATTTTCAATATTGTCAGGGATATGAGATATATCGATCGTGATGGTAGGGGAGATACTCTCCATGTTTCCCTCAACATAAATGTCGTGCGTATCAAGTGGAACTATGATGTGACCGACTATATTTCTCAAAGTAGATCTAAAATAATCTTTCTCGATTCTAGCAAGCTCTGGGAGAAAATAAGAGCGATGATGCATATCATCCCAAGGTTTGTCAGAACCATTCATGGCCTCTATCATAGATTCATCTTAAGGAAAAGTATCATCAAGGCATTCATGTGAACAATATGATGAAGCGACCCACATGGGCTCTAGGACAAGATCATCCTCGTCCATCTGCGAGGTAATAGGATCCGGATCGACGAAAGAGTCAAGAACAACTTGATACGCAATATCTTCTTCTGATAGTGGCATGGCCATTCCAGAATGTGAATGACCTTCACAAGACATTTTGAAGGAAGGTAGGTTCCAAGGATCGTTAAAATAGAAAGTGCGTAAAGGAATGGACCTCTCTAACAAAACAAGCCTAACAGACATGGCGTAAATATGGTGAATCGGTGCCATGAATTCAAAGGTACCCATAAGGGATGAATACATTCTGACACCGATATTCTCATTTTCCGAATAATAATTTTCAATCATAGGGATCGATGTTCCAAGAGATGCAATGGGACTAGCATACGCAAAGGACAATTGATCAATCGTCAAGATCTTCCCATCGTGAGGGAAACAAAGAGTACAAAATACGGACGATATGATTTCAATCATGGCATAAGTCCAATTGCATGCTAATAAAAATTTATAGTCGAGGGGCACATCAACCACCTCTATCGTCTTCCCACCTAACTAGACCGGAAAGGCATGAAGAATACCGTGAGGGTGGAAGGAATGAATGTCAAAAGCAGTCAACATGGTCAGAGACTGAGAAAGGGTCGGAGAGTCGAGGGATTTCCAATAGACTAGGGGCATCACATATTTTGCAGTGCCTTCAATAGTACACTTGATGGTATACTTTGAGTAACCCACGTGGATTTGGAATGCCACATGGTAAGGCAAGTGAGGCTTCACATCTGTGACATCAAACTTGATCACTTTTGAGCCACAAGAATCTAAATCTCATTACGCAGATAGAAACGCATTCCTCTATGAAGGACATGTCTGGATTACCTCCAGAGATGACATCGCACAAGGTGTTTGACCCAGGTCCTCAACAATAGAGTAATTTTGGGTGGCTCTAGCATTAGGATTGTGGGTAGAGCACTTAATTACTCCTTTCAAAATACGATGTGGTGGCTCTGGTTTTTCAATCTATAAGGGCATCTTCAAAGGAGGGGGAGACTATAGACCAAGTACAGTCTATGGAGAACTGTAATCACAAGGCTGAGTAGCTACATTAACCTCATATTTAACCATATTGATGCATAAATGGTCATTGTCTTGAATCGGTGGGTTTTGAGTCCCACTCGCCACATTTCTGGCATTCGAGGAGCTCGAAGCCATGTTCTAGTTATGTTGAAAAGGATTAGTTAGCACGATAGACAATAGATATAAAATCCTCGTAGCTTCTGTGATTTTGGGACATAAATGGGTAAGGTGATCATCTATACAAAGCTTACAGGGAAACTTCACCTTCCACCTTTCTTTCTTTCCCTCACCAACATTATTATTAGTCTTCTCATTATTACCATTGTTCTTGGGTTTATTATTATTCTTCCCACCCTTATGATTATTATTACTTCCTTTCTTCTTATTCCCTCCTGGTTGTTGGTTACCATTCGGGCTAGTCTATGATTGCACAAAGAATACATCCACTGATTGAGTGGGATTAGAGGAAACAAACAAAGTTATCCCTCCTATAGACTGGTTTAGAGACAACTCTTTCAAATGGCTTGTCACCAAGTCTGCGGATTTCACATTGAAGGAGCCTACAATGCCATCGGCATGAGGCTCGGCCTTTTTTCTAGGGTCATAGTTTGACCTCTGTGCGTATGGAAGAATCTCGTACAACATCCCATACTGAGCATATATAATATCTAACTATTGGGATTTAAAAATCGTTTCTTCCTCAGATGTAACCCCAGATGTAGAAACATCCTTCGAAATATAAGGCAGGAGAGATTTAATGAACCACTCTAGCAAGAATTTTGAGGGTATGTAGGCCTTGATAAACCTCTTCCGTCTATGCCACTCCTAGATGTGATCCAAGATATAAGTGGCTCTATCCTAACGAAAGGTCGACAGAAGTTTGATGACAACATCATAACGAATCGACAATTAAAAGTGATTGAGGAAGACTAAAATCAACTAATTAAAAGTTTCATATGCCCCCCTAGATAGCTTGATATACCATTTCGTGGAAAACCCCATGAGGGTGCATTGAAATAATCTCAACCGAATAGAATCATCGTTAAGTGAATTCCAAGAGCACCAAAGGTGAAAGGTGGTAACGTGATCACTAGGATCCTCACCAGTTCTTCCATCAAATTTTGGAATATTTGAAGGAAGATTAGTGGGGACAAAGGGCCATTAAGGACCATGATGCACAAGGTCATTCATTAACTTAGACAAGTCTAGAAGATTGAGCGTGTCCAGAAAAGGGAGATGGGATTGCGACATCTGGCCCAAAGCTCCCTGGAAAGATTGTGGTTAGGGAATTGTAACCCATCCAGGATCCTAGTAAGTACCATGGCCCTATATATGATTATAAGACACCCCTCCGGAATTCATAAGGGTTTGGTTGGGCACCATTCTAGTAGGAATGTTTTGATGAGGGTTATAAAAACTTCCCCCAGTTGGAGTGGCTCCAGGTTGGGGGTTTCCCAAGGTGTGAAATTAACCTCCTCTAGGTGTGAATCCGAAGGATAAAGGTGGATTCATCATGCCAAACRTGTTGTTCGGAATCGGCATAGAGGAGGTGGGCGTAAAGGATGGAATGTGAGCAGTAGCTTGTCCTCCAAGTTGGTTAATCCATCYAGAAGAAACAATGTTAGACCCGTGATTAAGAGGAGGAACACCTCCAATGGTATGAGTCATTTGAGGGACATGAGTGCCACCAAGYGATAATGGAGTATGTGGAGGATTTGTGCCCCCATTTCCAATGCTAGTATTCGTACCAGCCATTGGGATGGAGTTTGAAAGATTCAATGTGAATTTTGGAATACCATACGAAAAAGGACTAGAAGCCATAGGGATGAACTGAACGTTATAGCCTGGTGAGTGACAAAGAGACCCAAAAGGGTTCGTGGCTATAGGTTGATTATTCACTATAGGATGGATAGAGGTGATGATAAGCACCTCTGGCACTACAACCATTGTGGTTGAAGACATCAAATGAGTGTTGTTAACTATAGTAGGTATGGGAGTCGAAGGACTCCCAGTATCTTGCTGACTCGCTTCAGTACTCATCCTTGTATGATCACAAGTCTCAAAAGTGGAGGTGTGTGTACCACGTTTGATAACTTTGCACCTTTTAGAAGGCAAATACTCAAAATGAAGTGGTAATTGTAAAAAGTGGGAGACCTGCGGGGAGATTGTTCTGGCTCCACGATGACTCAAGACTCGATATATAAAAAAAATCCTAAGGCCAACTAGTAATCAAAGAGCACACCAAAAATAATCAAACGACCAATATGCACACAAACATGATAAAGTGGTTGAAAGGGGCCTCCCTCTCTAAATTAGGTATGCATCACCCAAGAGGGGCCTGAGACTCCTCTGCTAAAGATAGGAGGTATCAGAGTCAGTTATAAGGGCCCTCGTGGGCTTAAAAACCAGTCAGTTAGATCCATCGGAGAGGTAATCCTCCATAAAGAATGTGTGTTGTCCAACCCTTATCTGACTCAGGGTACCTGCAAAATAACCCCTGCAAGTAACCTATGTGGTACCTAAGTCAAGCAACTAAGAAACCACGATATAACTGATGCACATGCGAACAGTCATAAGTCAGGTCCACCGTATGGGCAGGGTAATGTTAGGATATTTAGACACTTAGGAGTTAGTTAAGATCTACTTGGTCTAATATGTCGTTAGGTAAAAGTGTGTTTCTTAGTGTGTTTCTTTAGTATGAATTAGTATGCATTTGTAGTTAGGAAATCCAACAGTCACGATATGTTCCCGACATAGAGTGATCTAACGGTTTATACTCTCCTCGATCTTAACGGCCATTGATCTGTGGATTAACACCCGATTGGTCCATGATCTATAGCATTGTGTCTGCAGTAGATTCTTTGGAATTGGTCCATGATCTCTATTTAAAGATCATGGAAGGTCATTTTTCGATGATCGATTGTGATAAAATCTATTTTAAAATTTCTCTGTAATCTTTTCTTTGCATTAATAGACTGATCCAAGTGGTCATGTGTTGGTTGGGGCAGTGAATGTTCCGTGGGGATTTTACCAATGAAACATAGAGTGTGTTTATATTTGATCTAATAGTTATAGCTGAGTGGATGCGAAGGTGTTAATTCCTCATTTGGAATACTTATTTTGTCGAACATTGTTAAGAACCAAGCATGTAGCATAGAAAACCTCAAGAAAATTACTCAAAGCCTTGAAAAAAAGATAATATCAGATAAGCCTCTTGGGGACAACGGCTCTTTACCCACTTAAATGTTCAGAGTAGATGATTCAAAATGAAAATAATATGTAGTATATAGGAGACTAGGAGGTTTTAATGGCTAAAACGCAATAAAAATAACATTACTAATCCCAATCTACAACTAATGGCCTAAAGAGCCGACATAAATAAATAACATTACTAATCTAATCGCCCCAATTAAGTGGTAATGAGCCAATATTAGGGCTTAACATGCCCCTCCCCTTGAGAGAAGTGTTGTATGCAATGCTTGATTAATTATGGATTCTTCTGTATAAAGGACTTATCTTCCCAAGTGGATCTTAAATTTGGTAGTTTCCTCCATTTATTTAGATACTCTGGTCTATTCCCTTAGTTGAATTCTTGTCATTGAGTGGATTCGGGCTCAATATATTTTCCTTCCTCGTCAAGTTAAGGAAATATAGTTTGGTAGAGTCTTATGCTTCTCTTTCTTTAAGCGTGAAACATGGAAAGCTGGGTGTAATCGTGAAGATGCAGACAGCTCCAATTGTATGCCATAGTACCAATATTTGCAACTGCCTAAGAAGAGACATAGTACTTTGGTGATAATTTATTATCATGTGGCTTAGCGAGGGACATCTGTTTGTATGGTTGTGATCTTAAAAATGCAATCCCCTAACTTCGAAGCTTCTTTCCTCGATTTTCTTGTTGTTTCATCTGATTTTGTTATATTAGTGGGGTTGTCCTTTAGATTTGGAGAACTTGTTGTTGATTCTCTGATGTGATCTTCCTTTGCTTGAAATTTGATTTTTCTTTAGAAAAGTGATGGAAGGAGGTGGTATCCATAAGTGCTATAAATGGTGTCATTATTGTTCTGATGGAAGAATGTTATACCACCATTCTTCCAAGGGCAACCATTTGAACCATTGTGCTTGTTTATCGGAGACAAAGCAGCAAAGGTATCCTTGGACATTTGTTTACTATCTAGGTTTGTCCATCAGTTGAGGATGATAGGATGAGCTATGAGCCAAATTGAGTACCCAAACAAGAAAATAATTATGTCCAAAAGTGTCCAGTGAAGATGGGATCTCTATCACTTACAATAATCTTTGGGTTGCCATGTAGCTTTTGAGCTGTCTCCATGAATGCGGTGGCTGTACTAGCTTTGAAGGTGAGAAGTGCACAAAAGTGTGCGTGCTTGGTCAATCTATCAACAATCACCATGATGACACTCTTTCCTTAGACTTTGGTAACACATGATGAAATCCATGGAAACCTCCTCCAGTGACTTGGGATGGATAATGGTTGTAAAAAGACACAGGGTCTTAATTGTTTCCTGCCATTTTGTTGGCCAATAAACGATACCCTGAAAACCTTTGAACATCGATTTTAAATCCATCCCAAAGATCGCTTCTTGACTCTATGGTAGGTTTCAAAATTCTTGATTGCCCTCCCTCTTGGAGAGTGTCTGATTCCAATAGCACCTTTTGTTTGAGAGTTGGGAGTTCTTACATAAATATAAGCGTCTTTTGTACCATAGTGAATCATTTTTCCTGTAAATGTATCTGATGCACGAGAATCTCGTTGCAACCTTTCAATAGAGTCCACTTTTAGATCATTCTTCCATTCATCCCTTGCTTCTATTATCCAATCGGGTTGGATGATGAGATAACTTGAGAGAAAGGCCCTCAACATCTTCATCCTTTAGTGAGTGCATCACCTTACAACATTTTGCTTCCCACATAGGCGATTTCAAAATCATAACCCGATTTCTTGGTTTACCCATTTTGTTGTTCTTACGAAGGTGATCTTTGTTTCAAGAAGTATTTAGACTATCATGATCACCTTTGACCTTAAGTGCCTACCTATTAGGTAAGGGCCTTCATTTCTTCAATGCGTATAGTATTGCCATCATTTCCTTCTCATAAAATGGGTTTGTGTAAGTCTCTTCCCTTGGTGGTCGACTTTCAAAAGCCGGGGCCTTCCTTATTGCATTAGAGAAACACCAATGCCATTTCATGATGCATCACATTCCTGATAAAAGGTTTTGGCGAAGTCTGGAGTGGTCCAGAGCGAGGCTGTACACATAAGCCTCTTTAAGTTGTTCAAAAGCTTTGGTGCCTCTGGAGTCCATGAAATGCATCCTTCTTAGTTAATTGCCATTAATTAACGCGCTATTCTTCCATAATTCGTTTCAAACTTTAGGTAGTAACATCCAAACCAAAATCCTCTAAGATTTTTTTAATGTTTTGAGATAAATAGTCCATCATGGACTTAATCTTGTTAGGTCTACCTTGACACCTTCATGAGATACAATATGACCCAAATATACTACCTCCTTTATAAAGACAAATTTAGTTGGTTTTGGCATATAGTTGTTTCTCCTTTAGTAGTTGTAGCACCTTGTCAACATATTTGTGAGATGATCTCCCAAGACTTGCTATAGATTAGTATATGTCAAAAATACTAACACAAATTTTTGAAGGAAGGGCTTGAAAATGGAATTCATCCTTCCTTGGAATGGAAGAGTTTTGTTTGTAGGCCAAAGGCATGACCAAAAATTCATAATGGCCTTCATGAGTTGAATGTTGTTTTGGGATATCTTCTTCCCTTCATTACGATCACGATGATACCCAACGAGCGAGTCAATTTTGTGGAAATAAGATTGCTCCTTAGTTCATCTAACAATTCATCAATCGCGAGGGCTTATCTTTAATAGTGATCTTGTTGGAGCTCTCTGTCACCGGACACATACGCCATAATTTATCTTTCTTGAATACCATTACCAGCAGTGCGGAAGTAAGAACTTTGGCTAGGTCTAATGATCTTGACCTCTAACATTTCTTCAACCATCAGCTCAATTTCACTCTTCTAGGAAAAGGGATCATGGCGTGTTGAGAACACTCAGGGAATTAGGTGAATTTCATGATCATTATTTGAGTTGGTGGGGAGACCTTTGGGAATATCTTCAATGCTTTGAATGTATCAATGATCCTTTGGAGATGTTGAGGAATAGATAACCCAGATGTTTGAACATCTAGTGAATATTTTGCAATAATTCCTTGATGCCCTTCTTCAATAATTTTTTGTCATGCCATTAGAGCTTATCACCTTAAAGGGCTTCCTGTGATACCTCTCAACTCAATTTCTTTTCCTTCCAATAAAAATTTCATGAAAAGTTCTTGAAAATTAAAAGCCATTGTTCCTAATGATTGTAACCATTGGATTCCTAGTACAACATGCATCACCATGGGTATAGAAATCATTGGACTATTCATTCACATATTCCCCATAGTAGATTGATCTTATTGCATTTCACGAGGCAATTGATAGTTCCTCTCCATGCAGCCATTAGCAAGCTTCGTACTTTGGATATACAAAGCAATTGAGATCTTTTGGCTAATTCTGATGAATGAAATTATGATGTTGCCGGAAATCAGGTAGGACTATTACCTTTTTCTTTTGATGTATCATTCAATCTTAAGGGTTTGAGTGCTAATTCGGTAATGCATTACGATGCTCATTAGGGAGTTAACTCTTGGAACAAAATTGCTTCTACATTTTCATCTTGAGATGGTTCTTGTTCTTGTTCTTCTTCCTCTTCACAATCTATGTCGAATAATTTCTTCTCACCACACTTATGTCCCTTCTTGTGCTTTGTCACAATTAAAATATAAACCTTTGCTTTTCCTTCCTCCAATTGTTGAGATGTCAACACTTGTGGGTTGATATTGTTTAGGAGAAGGAGCATTGTTCTCTCTATATAGATGTTAGGATAGGTCCTTCTAGTAGCCATAATATATTTTTACTTTCAACATTTTCTTGCCACCTTAAATGCATTCTCCAGTTTGGGACCAAAGGCGGAACCTCATGTTGAATGTTGTCCTTTAAAAGTTCCTATGACCCATCAATCAAGTGTCATCACGGAATATCGGTTACCTTTATATTATTCAATCTTTGAAGTTCTCAATGTGATGCGATGGCGAACCCTTTTGTGAGATTTATCAATTGGCTAAAGAAGGTATTTCTCCTTGTATCTCATAGTGTGCTATCATTTCTTAGTGAAAATTGTCCCACGAAGTGACGGCGATTTCATCATCGATACCAAACAAATTGATTAGGTTCTAAATATAAAAGAAGCAATTCATACCTTTTGTGTATGTGGCACATTATGAAATCAAAGAATTGCTCCATCACGGAAGTATCCATGTGATTGGGTCCTTGCCATCAAACTTCCTCATATCAATCTTGGGCACGTGGTTGGTCTTCGACAAATTGGAGGTTTCTCCATTCTTGATTCACCTTCCTTGTGTCCTCATCATGTGAATTTCATGGATGAATTTTCACTTTGGGTGTCTTCTCACATCTGAAATTTTCATTACTTCCATGATCTTAGCTTCCATTGGATCCATCTTAGTATCAACTTAGCTTCGATGAATCCATCAACTTAGCTTCATTGAATCCATCTTAGTATCAACTTGGATTCAGTGAATCCATCTTAGCTTGTAGTTCATTTATGTCCTCGCATTTCTTCACCTTCATCAAGAGTCCAAAGTAAGTTTTACGGAGGCTTATTTGGTGTAGAAGTTCCCTTTTGGGTGGCATGTTGGCCAAGTATCACTTTTTAACCTTGATTTTGAGGTGATTACATTAGAGCGATATTCTTGTTGTATCTCCCAATTTTTGGACTTTATGGGTATGAAACTTTATCTTGTATATTTCTCGATGATGTGTCTTCTCTTCAATTCCATAAGTGCGATCAAGTGGATGTGCCAAAGATGAATTCTGATAACTTCCCACAACTTGCTTATTTTGGCCTTTCGAGAAGATCTCACATGTATAGTGTGCCATACACAATATTGATATCAAATTCTGAAACTTCGCACCTGATGCTACAGACTGTCCACGTCAATGCAACCAGACCCATAATTTTGATACTCTAGAAATAAGTTATGTTTGTTTTACTGGAACACCTTCTTGAGACCTTGAAATGGGGACTAGTCGGATGCCCTATCTTACACAAGGTGTATCTACAAATTTAAGAAGACCCGGAAGCTGAACTTTTTTACCACGAGGATAAAAAATAATTTCTGTAAATTTCCTCGGAGTTTAGGGTCTGGCGTTACAGAAGTACATAACAAAAATGTTGAAAAGACTTTCATTTCAGGATGATTCCAAGAACCTATCTTGTAGAGGCTATATCTCCGAAAGT
Organism: Picea sitchensis; assembly: GCA_010110895.2. NCBI lineage: Eukaryota > Viridiplantae > Streptophyta > Pinopsida > Pinales > Pinaceae > Picea > Picea sitchensis. The sequence goes on from SNQJ01S0020926.1 coordinate 158,935, forward strand.
ATAAGGCCTCATGAGCTAGATTTTGAACCCAACATTACCTTGATCTGTCTTGTAAATACTCTCCAAGCCGTTCCTTAGAAATGTTGTAGAAAAAATTTATAGCAAAACTTCCACGGTGTCGGATGTAGCAATGAAACCCAAGACGAGCTCGATACCATATGTTAGGAGCAAACATCAATATAGCATAGAAAAACCTCAAGAAAAAGTACTCAATGCCTTGAAAAAGAGATAATATCAGATAATAATCCTCTTGAGGGCAACCTCCTTTACCCACTTAAATGTGCAAGTACAAGATGATTCAAAATGAAAATGTCTCCTTGGTATATATAGGAACTAGGAGGTACAATTACAACAAATGGCCTAAAGAAGACATAAATAAAATAACATTAATAATCCTAAAATCTGTCAATGGCCTAAACCCGACATAAATAAATAACATTACTAATCTAATATGCCCCAATTAAGTGGCAATGAGCCAATATTAGGGCTTAACAAACATAGTATCAATTTTGTTTAGAAGATCCCTCTTGATGTAGATCGAGAGATGCGTGAAGCGGTGCCTCATCTCCATTTCTGATTTTCATACATTTTTGGGCTGAAAAGACTATTCCATTGCATCTGGAGTACTTTCGTTTTATTCAGGAACACTTTTCGTTTTATTCGAAAAGGTTTATGTTTGCCAAGATACGACCATTCTGATTGATTCAGGGTATATGAAGAATACACATTTTTTAAATTTCTACAAAGTTTTATTTTATTTTATTTTGGTTTATTATTTTTATTTCCGAGTTGTTACTCTTTTATATTTGTGTATTCTCTTTGACCCGTTCCCTGTGCGATCTCGAAAATCAAGCGGATAGGAAAAGGTGCGCGAGAGATCTAACCCTTGTTGTCATCGGCTTGAAATTTTTTCTTATTGAAAAGGTTTTTAGCATGCTCTCTCCAAGGTTGTCTTCTTCAACAACAACAACAACAACAACAACAACAACAACACCTAACTCCTCCTTCCGAGACATTACAATATGTTTTGCTAGACCATTGTGGTTAAAACTTGCCTTATTAGTAGAGGTCTTGAGTTCAAGTCTCTCTTTGTTACTTTTTTTTGAAAACGTTTATGCTAAAAATTGTAAAGTGCATTTCACTTCAAATTATAAAAAGTGAATCACTATACATAGCTTTATATTTTATTTTAGAGTTATTTATTTTGCATGCAACTTTTCTTTTATAAGGTAACTTCATTGTAAGTGATCCCCACTTCTCTTTATAAAAGTGGTCACTTCATAAAACAACTTAAACTATCACATGGTCATTTGATTCTGGATTTGTATTTTGCTTTTTAAAAGGCACCAACTCTCATCAAATGAAGTTAGTTTTAGGTGTAATTTTTTTTAACGCGCCAAATTTTAGATATTTCCATCCAGATCATTGGTTTGATTTTTAAATCCACATTATCTTCATGTTAATATGGCTACCACAAGTAATGTCTTGCTTACTGGTAACAACTACTTCCAATGGAAATCCCATATGGAAGATTTATTAGAAGTAAAGGCATGTGCGGATTACCTTAGGAAAGGAAACAACACCCAATGATGATGATAAGAAATCCAAATGGGATAATATGAATGGCCAATCATGTGGAATAATCAAAATGTCCATCTCTTATAATTTAAGTTTCCACCTTCAAAGGAATTAATATTCAGAAGCTTGGAACATGATTGAATCGTGTTTGGTAAACTCAATATTATTAGAGCACAATAGTTAGAAAATAAAAAATTGACCTTGAAAGTCCAGTGATTTTTCTTGCCTTGGATTCTATCTATCTAAGTTTAAAACCTCCAATTTTATGTGAAAGAATGTAGATAGTAATGGAAGAGTGTTTATATATATCTTATTCTTTCTAAGCCTAGGTGTAGTGCATAGTATGTGTTTGTATCTGCCTTTTATACCATGTAATCTAGGAAAGCATGTAAAACTTCACTTTCTTGAGTCCTTTTGTGCTTCTTTAATTAGAGGAGATGAAAGCTTGTACAACTTGGAGTGATCAACTTAGCACCAAGTACCTCCAACAAAGCCCTAGTTTCCCAATAGAAAGATAAACTAAATAATCCCAAGAAGAAAAATCATCACCATGAAAACAAGTAAAACAAGGGTCCCAAAACCACTCAAAACGTTTTTCCTCCTAATGGTGACAAAGGAGAAAAATATAAGAATAAGAATACTAGGACATTGCAAATTTTGTGATAAAGTTGGTCATGATGAGTCAAATGTTTCAAGAATATGTGGCAAGTAGTGATGAGAAGAAGCACAGCATCAACATTGATTCTTCTTCTTCTTCTTCTCATGGACATGCACTTTACCTTCTAGTTTTCATCAATACACCTTCTACTACTACTTCTTCTTAGAGTGAGTGGTTTGTTGATTTAGGGGAGCATCTTATCATATGGCTAGGATAAAATATATTTTCAGCTCTAAATTAATATAACACCAAGAAAATATTTGTTGGTGATGATGAATCTCTTAGTGTTGTAGGATGCGGAGCAGTTTAGGTAGAAAAATGGTCATTTCAATGATGTATTATGTGTTCCAAATCTTCTTGTAACCTTCTATCAATAAATCAAATCACTCATTCAAGTGAAGGTAAAGCTAATTAGGTTTCACCTGAATGAGTTGTAATCAAGGATCTAAAGATCCTGAGCATGTTCTTGAAACCGGAATTGTTGATGATGTTCGGGTTATTACAATATGAAAACTTTGGGTCAAGTCATTTTTTTTATCAGTTTTTGTTGCTCATATAGCGATGACTTGAAAATTTTGGCATGAGCGGTTGGTCCTCTGACTATCTCTCATTGCATCAACTATGTAATCAATAGATGGTGAAGCCCGAGTCTTCCTCTTGTTTCATCTTGAGAGATGAATTGTTTTGTGCGGTTGTGTTCTCAACAAACATCATCAGAACAATTTTGACAAAGCGTGCTTGGCGCCTCAGATCCTTGCATCTTTTTCCGCGATTGGTTGTGTGGTCCACTTTCTTCTCCTTCTTTTCTGGGTGTAAGTATTTCTTAACTTTCGTTGATGACTTTTCGGACATACTTGGGTTTACTTCTTAAAACTCCAAGGTGAAGTTTTGACAAGTTTTTGGCCTACTATGCCCTTGTAGAAAAACAATCTGGACATCAAAATTCAAAGGTTAGAAAGGATAGTAGAGGCAATATGTGAAGAATAATTTTACAAAATTCTTGCACCACAGGGGCATCCAAATGCAACACATATTTCCATATACACCACAACAAAATGGTGTTCTTTGAGAGAAAAAGAATAGCATATTAAAAGAAATGATAGTGTATGAGGAGTTTCAATCTAAGGGATTAAGTCTTTGTTATTGGGTTGAAGCCATCAACTGTGTAAATTTCATAGTAAATAGCACTCCCACAAAGACTCTTAAAAATATAACTTAACAGGAAGAAGCTTGGAATAAAATTAAACCAAATGTAAATCAATTCCGTGTATTTGGCCGATGCTCAACATGGGCTCACGATTTATATGAGAAAAGGAAAGCATTGCATCCTAAAGAAGTGAGAAGTGTATGTTGTTGGTTATTCTAAGATGTCAAAGGTTACAAACTTCTTCAATCATTGTAATGAAGTTATTATTATTGTACCAATTCCCAAGTGTCATTTTTCTCTATTTGATCAATTCTTCATCCATTTCATATTCCAAAAATTCATCTTTGATGGCTTCTTCAAAGCAAGTATGGTTCAATTGTAGATAGAGTGCTAGGTGTGTTTGTTGGAATTGAATGGATTATTTTCCTAGTCTCCCAGCTCTGCATCATTGTTTTCGATAATCTAATCTGAGGATGATTCTTATGTACTCGTTTGCTTGGTGTTTTTGGAGATACTTGTTGAACTGCTCTTTTGTTTCTGTCAGTTCTCTTCATATTCGTCTTCTACTTCCTTTTCATGTTTGTTTCTTCTTGGAAGGTTGTTCCATTGATTCATTTTCTTCTTCCTTTGATTTTGTTCTACTTGTTTCATTAATTGTTAAGTTGATTCTTTCCACAATTTTGTTCAAATCTGATTGTAACCCTTGTATGCTTTCTTTGTACTTGGTAACCAACAAGTACTCTTTTTGTCCTGCGAGTCAAGCTTTCCCATTCTTCCATCTTCTCTTTGATGGCATTTGCTTCAAAAACTCTGAAGTGCTTCTCGTTGTTGGTCTTCCTTTCCATGACTCGTAGGGAGTTTTGTCGGTGTTGTTCTTAGCATTACTCTGTTTTGAATGTGAATTGTTGTATCCACTTCTTGTTTCCAAAAAAATATATGTCAATTTAACAATCCATTAGCATTGTTTGAGCCATTTCTGATGTAATGAGTGTCCATTACGATAATGTTCCTTTGTCTCACGAATCCATGCTACTCATCACATTGATATAAGGAATCCATGCTCATCCACTATCTATCCAAATATTCTAAGTGTTCTTATGAATCCATCTTTGTCCATACTTTCCAGACTCTACTTGCGCAAATGTCAATAATACTAACCCATTTATCATTATACTATCAGGTGTATACATTAATTGAGTTGACTCACGAATCACCATCTTCTCAAACTCTGTAAGTTGCTCGTAGGATGGTTCTTTGGTATGTCACAATTATTGCATAGAATCCCCTGTCTAATATTCATATTACTTGGGATTCTCTAAAAGGCTGGATAGCTCATAACAATTCCTTCTCGATATTCTTGTCATCATCATCTTCATTAGTAGATTCATCATCATCTTCATGCGTAGATTCATTATCTCTCTTAGATTTGACTTCTTTCTTTCTATCATGGATTCATCTTTCACTACAATGCTTGAAGTACAATCTCTTGAACATGTTCCTTGGATGGTTGGACATCTAGTGTTTTGTTCACATGTTCTTCTTGTTTTCTTATCATACTTTCTTATATCGATATCGAGTATTCTCTTTCATGGGAAGTATCGATCATGCTTCTACAATCGTGAGCTATGTGTCCATAATTATGACATTGTAACACTCAATGTTACGTGCCTATGTGGTCACACGTAGGCACTTATTGCTTGAACATTTCTTTATAATCTGCAATATACAACCTTATGTCCAAAGTTAGTACAATAAAACAATGACCATAAAATAAATTTGCATACGAGGTAGATGATATTTAACAATGACGTAGTCATTTTGAATTTTTGTCTTGAATGATCATTATCATGATTGAAGTTTTTTTTTGTGTCTTGAACATGGATAGTCCCCATGAAGATGTATCTTTAGTTTTCTTAGTCACAGTTTACCATGATTCCTTCCTTTGGAAATGCCATAACTCTTTCTATTTTCTTCATTCTTCTTTTCTAACAACCTAGAGTGCTTCTCTTCATTATCTATAATTGATAATGAATGTTTATATATAACTGATATTCGTGTTGAGCTTAGCGATTTTACTTCTCAATGTGACAACTTCTTCTTCAGATTCTCAACCTCTTCTTCTTTCTTCATTATCACGAGACTTCATGACTTCTTGTTCCTTTGCTTCTTCAAGATAGAATTTTTAATGATTATTTCTTCTTCAAGTCCTTTCTTCTTGACCAAACTCTGCCTCAAGATGGTTTAGATCATTATTTCTTTCCTTAGATGATCTATCAATATATTCTCTCACATTTATGATTCTTCCTTACGTGATGCTATGTTGGCTTTTAAATACTGCTTTTGATATTCAAATTTTCTTAGATCTTTATGGCTTATTCTAGATGATTTCTTAATTTCGCGACGACCTATTGGGATTCTTCAAAAATATGAACACATTCCTTTTGTTTTGTCAATTCTTTCTTGAGTGAATTTTTTTCTGTAATGTCCCTTTCCAAATAGGAGCTCTAGAAGAGGGGCTTAATGGTCTAAACCATGGTAAGACTATAGCGGGGCCAAGAGGGTACAAAAGGTTACTAGAGGTCACTCGGTCCTGAGTGTTATATTAGGAAAGTGACATTGAGCTAACAAGAGTTAACGGCGCTTTACTAGAGGTCACCCCAATCACAGATGTTATATTCGAAAAGTGACATTGAGCTAACAAGAGTTAACAGCACTTTACTAGAGGTCACTCCGGTCACATGTGTTATATTCGAAAGTGACATTGAGCTAACAAGTTAACAAAAGCTTTTAAGTCATTATGAGCTAAAATAGAAGTCAACAATGAATTAGGGTTTGTGATGATTTAGGAACTTTCAACATGATTTAAGGTTTGGAAAACTATAAAGGAAAGTCGTGACCTAATTCATCATTATGCAGTTGAGCTTGTCATTGAGGAGAAAGAGGCACATCTCGGGGAGATATTGCGGTGTATTCGAGGAGGAAGACTTACCCGGTTGGTTGATTCGGTGTTGAAAGACACACCCTAGTCACCGGGAAGATCATCCGGGTCTTCCATAATTCTTCATTGATTCCACAGTGCTCACATATTTAGGGTATTATCTTTTAGTTGCTTATTTGTATCCCGGCTAAGATCCTTTTGTCTTTTTGATCTAGCCAAGTGTTTTATTAGTCGCAGTTTCTTATTTATATTCTAGCTAAAATCCTTTGTATGTTGATCTATTCGAGTATTGTCAGTATTGATACATTGACCATTTTGTAATCCACAGAATATCATAATACAAACTTTGCAATCCTTTGTCCACATTTATTATTTGTATGATCATTTATATGTTGTAAACCTTTGATCCTACACACACATTAATGGTGTTTCCTAGACTAATAAATCGAGAACATTACGATGATATCGAACCTTAGTCCTACGACACGACTAAAGACCATGAGCTTGAGAAGAACCCGGATAGTGCATTGAACGCAGTATGAATATGTCACGTACAATTGGTGCAGGGGAAGTAGGGACAGACCAAACTTTCCTCCCTTTCCTCGATTCGAGAGGAAGAAGGAGAGCATAGAAAGCAAAAGCGACGAAGCGGTGGCGAAGCAGAGAAGAGGATTGGTGACAGGTATGAGCGACCGGAGGGTAGTGGTAAGGCTAGCGGATCGGGCCTTAGCCTTCATGCAGTTATCGATGACATACTAGTTAGCGGTGGACCATGTCTCGATCTTTGGCTCAGGTAGCAGATAAACTGGCTATGATAGATATTACAGGCACTCAAGGCCCACATGCAACACACAGGAACTCAGGGGCAGGCAATAGAACCCAGTCATCCACTCGAACGTATACCTCCGCGAGTAGGACTCCACGTCCATTATTTCCCAGTAGCAGCACAGATACCGACAGCACAGAGACCAGCCACACATACAGAGGACATTGCAGAGTACAAAAGTGAGTATGCAGCATTGGGCCATGACTTCCGTCAGGACATGACCCTAGTCGATTATTGTGGACTCGGACTCAAGAACCGTCCTAGAGAGCCCGCGAGAGGAGAGTAGGGCGGCATGTGAGGGCATAACATTGACTTCATTTGAAAAGTTGGTAACTCACCATACCTTCTTTCGACGGATAGTCCAAATACACCACCAGATCTTAGGTACAGAATCTAGACACATAATACAAGCTCAACGGATAGTAGAGGCGAGGCCATCGGTTCATAACCACTTGGAGGGTAGAGCACCACGAGTGAGTGTATCATGGGTAGTGACATTGGGTCCTGATCACATAACCCTATAGGAGTTTATAGATAGGCTCATGGATAGGTTTGACGGGAAGGATCCCGAGATACACATCAGGGATCTAGCCCAGTTAAAGAGACAAAAGCGTACGATAGAGGCATTCATTCTGAGTTTATTGGTATACATGGCGATGCTGAATGTCTCGGAACCAGGTTGATCGTGTTATTCATAGAAGGACTCACGGATCCTTTAAGAGGATGGGTGAGCCACAACTGCGAGGATGCCATCAACCGCACTTGAGATCAGCAGTTCGATGCCAAAGACCATTCTCAAACCATTTGTGCCCCGAGGGGATCAAGACAGGAGGCCATTCGAGAGATAATGGAAGGGAAAGGAGAAGTTGGATGAGGAGACTAAGCGAGAGCTTATGAGGAATAAGATTTACTTCATCTGCGCGAAGATCCTTGGGTCCCATGCCACGGGTGCATGGGAAGGGAGAGATTCATTATATTGAGTAGCGGCCGAACAGTGTGGACGGTGAGGAGGAGGAGAAAGATAATGGATCGACTAGTTCAGAGGAGAAGTCAGCACGGCAGGCAACTTCCAGTAGACCGCGAACATCGAGGGCTAACAAAACCTTGACAAAGGGAGGATTCATAGCGACCCTTTCGGTGTTCCCAGGTATATTACCCTCATCGGAAGATTATTCGGGGAGACATGACGTCGTCTGATAGATGGTGGGGCCACCCACAACTTCATCGGCGCTTCACTAGTATCAAGACGGGCACTTGAGACGAGGAAGGAGTTTGAGGGTTTGATGTTCTGCGGTATGAATGGCCTGATGAGTGTCTAGACACAATTCCAAACTTAGAGATGAAGTTAGGCAACTACCACGATGAGAAGACACATTTTATGTGGTTGACCTATGGGACAGATGTGGTGTTAGGAGTTCATGGATGATTACCTTGGGAAAAATCACTACCGACTACCAAACCTTGGAATGGGATTTAGAGATCGGGATGGGAAGAAGGTTGTTCAAATTTAATAGAAGCCAAGGAGCACCGAGGAAAGTTTCCGGTAAGAGGATGGGGAGGATATTTATACATGGGGAGGTAGCATATGCAGCATAATTCTTAATCACTACTCAAAAGGATTGGAAGGTCGACAACAATACCACATAGAGATCAAAATTTATTGGGACGAACATCGTGAGGTCATTTGATTCCACTAGGGAGACCACCTGACCGGGGGTTTGAGCACACCATTGAGTTAGAGGGGCCAAACCTATGATCACTATCGTCATCTAGGAGGTTCAAGGATGAATAGAGAAACAATCAGGAATTTTAGCGATGGGACACATCAGATCGAAGCGGCCGACCCATTTGCTTCTTTAGTTTTCTTAGTTACGAAGAAGGATGGCACCATGAGGATGTGCGTGGATGCAGAGCCTTGAATAAGAAAAACCATCAAAAAACCAGTATCCTATCCCATGCATTGATGAGTTGATGGATGAAGTGCATGGGGCATTTTTCTTCTCAAAAGTTGATCAATGCTCTAGATATCACCAGATCAACATGCGAGAGAAGGACGCCAGAGAAGGCGACATTTCGATGTCATTTTTGGACACTTTGAGTTCTGGTTACATACCATTTGAATTAACCAATGCTGCTACATTCCGATCTTGCATGAACCATATATTAGGGGATCAGTTAAGGAAACTAGTCTTGTTTTTCTTGGCTGACATCTCTTGATCTATAATTAGGTCATGGAAAACATATGAGGCACACGGATGGTATTGAGCATCATGAAGAGCTGATCATTATATGCGAAAAGAGTCCAAGTGAGTTGATGACTACTACTTAGGCCACATCATCGATTACGCAGTGCGGATGCACCAAGATCGAGGCCATTCTAGATTGGTCGGCGCCCAAGAACGTGAAAGAATTTAGGAGCTTCTTCGGGATGTGAAACTATTACAGGCGGTTCATCAGAGGTTTTTCTCAGCTTGGAGAACTGCTGACAGATCTTACCAAGTATGGGGTCTTCATATGGACCGAGAAATTATAGGAAGCCTTTAATCACATGAAGTATTTCATGGGCACTTTTCCAGTGTTAGCACTACCGGACTTCACCCTGCCATTTTTACTAAAGTGTGACGCATCAAGTGAAGGGATCAATGCAGTTTTGATGCAAGAAGGACACCCATTGTATGACCGAGCGAATCTTAGAACCGAGAAGGTTGTACTCCATTTATGACAAGGAAATATTGGCAGTAATGCATGCCTTGACAGAACCGGACATATGTTGGTGGGCGACAAATTCATGAAATTCCAAGACGATACAACGGTTGAAAATATTTCCTTGGCGAAGGACTCGATGAGCATGCCAATGGGTGACGAAGGTACATGCATTCAACTTTGACATAGAGCATTTCAAGAGGAATAAGAACATTGTAGTTGATGCACTATCGAGGAGAACTGTGGCATGTTCTTTGATGGAGATTTGAGTAGAGTGGAAATCCGCGGTGGTGGAATATTCCAAGAAAAGTTATATTGTGAGGTGATGGATGGGCGAGATACAGGATTACCAGTATAGGGTCATTGATGTCATATTTTACAAGGATAGAGTCTGCTTGGTGCGAGATTAGGGGCTTAGAATAAAATCCTCACCATGAGTTCATGATTCACCTCTAGCGAGGCCATCGAGGGGTTTTCAAAACCTACAGAAAAATACGAGAGAGGTTCTCATGGAAATGCCTCAAACAAGACGTTAGCAGAGACTGCGATGGGTGGTGTTTGACTTGCCAGCAGAACAAGTCGAGCATGCTCTTCCAGCCGATTTACTTCAGCCACTTCCCATTCGAGAGCAGAAATGGGAGTATATCTATGGACTTCATCAGATCTACCCAAGGTCGAGGTAAGGCGCATCTATGTAATGGTCGATGATTAACAAGTTTTCTGCTTATATGCCCATCTTGACGAATGTTGCTTGATTGGTGTAGGAAGCTTTCTTTAGGAGTCTTCGGACTTCATGGGTTCGAAGAACATAAATCAGTGTGAGGACATTAGGTTCATGGGACATTTTGGAGAGAGTTGTTTAGGTTGGTGGGAATGAGTTGACACCTAGCACCAGCTATCACCCACTTGTTGACAATCTCGAACTGCCCATATGTTTGAGATTGTCAACAAGTGGGTTGAAGAGAATTTGAGGAACTATGTAGGAGGACAGCGAGCGTGGGTAAAGTGGTTGTTGGGAACATTGCTACAACACCGCAGCTTCAGAGTGTCGTGGTATGACACCTTCAGAGCATTATCACGGATATGATGCTCCCACTTTGGTGACTTGGTCTTCGAGGAGAGTAGAACTCCCAAGGACAAGGATTGGATAATAAAGAATCGAGAGATTCTCAAGTTGTTGGCGAAGAGAACTTCGGATGGTGCAAAGCCCGTGAAGATAAGTGAGCGAGCGAGTGCGACTTTGAGGTTGGAGATTTGGTTGAAAGACACACCCTAGTCCACTTAGGAAGATCATCCAAGTATTCCATCATTCTTCATTGATTCCACATTTCTCCCATATTTCGGGTATTATCGTTTAGTTGCTTATTTGTATTAGGCTAAGATCCTTTTGTCTTTTGATCTGGCCAAGTGTTGTTATTCATTCACGGTTAGCATTTATATTCCGGCTAAGATCCTTTGTATGTTGATCTAGTCGGTATTGTCAGTTATTCAGTGGCATTAGACCATTTTTGTAATCCACGGAGATATCATAATACAAACTTGCAGTCCTTTGTCGCATTTATTATTTGTATGATCATTTTATATGTTGTAAACCTTTGATCCTACACACGTGGGTGTTCCTAGATTAGCCAAGTCAGAACATTACATTATTCTTATCTTGGATTCATCTAAAGCACTAATCAATTCTTCTTCATAATTATCTTCCTTTTTCAATTGTTTTCTGTCTCATTTCCTTCATGGCATTCTATTTCCAGATGTCCACATTTTCTAATTAACACAAACAACATACCTACGGTGATTATGTACTCTTCATCTTAGGAATCTTCTTGACATATTGAACATAATTCTTCTTGATTTGTTTATCCATCTTCTTTGACATTTTCTAATTTGTGATGGGTGAAAGAATATATGTAATGTAACTTATCCCAAAGTTATTTTGTTATTGAACATTTACCAACCTTTCCTCTTACAGGATTAAATTAATCCTTCCCGAATGAAATCCATTTCTATTTGTTATTTTCCTCAATTCCTTCTTGGTTGTAGTCTTTTCCCTTTTTGAAATATCATATCACATGTGTTGATAGCTAAATATAATGTCTTTGTGCCTGTAAAAATACTTTTTGTCCTTATGCTCCACATCTCATGCCATTAATTGACCATTAAACATTGGTACTCATTCTTAGAATAATCCATGAACTCCTTCCAGGGGTTAAATTGTTTCTTGAAGGACCCTCTTTGATACCAATTGTTGGATTCGAGAGGGGGTAGATGAGTAAAAGAGAAATTTAATCCTTGTTAACCATATAATCCAAGTGTTATATCAATGAAGCATTATCATCAATAAGCGTAGAGTAAATAAGCAATGAAAAATGAACAATCACACACATACAAAATACGCAGTGTTTTACATGGAAACCCAAATGGGAGAAAACCACATAATGTTTTTCTTATATGTCTTGAAGAATTACATTCATTGAGCACCAACTTCCTTTGCTTTCGGCTAATTGGAAGGAGGCTCCAACCCCTAGTTTCTCGGGCTAAAACCTTAAAGGAAGCTCCAACTCCCAATTATTTGTCTACAACCAGAAAGAGACTACAAACCCCTATGTTCTTCAAATACAACAAGAGGGTGGCTAAAACCAACTATCCTTGCCCCATCAAGCATACGAAGTAGTAGAATGATGGAACCCTTTGTCCCGCACTATCACTATGGAGATATATCTTGTTGTGCTTGTACCAATAAATCTGAACAACGCATCAGCCTATACCTCAGCACATGATCAACTTGTACCATAAACAAATTGCATCAACCATGCACCAAACACAGTACCATAAACAAGTGCATCAGCCATGCACCAACACATGCACCAAACAACTTTGTAATCCCAACTTGTACCATAAACAAGTGCATCCAACCATGCAACAGAGCTGTACCAATCATGTGTCAGCTTCTTTCATCAACTATGACTCATCAATAATGTATCCAACATCATCAACTATGTCTCATGTATGTGCCAACTCATCAATACTCATCTCAACCATGTACTCAACATGTGCCCCTCCAACCAAGCCCTCATCAATTTCATCAACCAAATTTGATTTGTAGATCTATAATAGACACGGTGTATATGATCACATTCTTACCGACCTTCCTTAACTTTAACAACAAAGAGACTAGCATTTTTCATCAAACTTTTCTTTAGTCTCACATGCTTTGGTTTTGGATTAGTCAGCAACCTAAATTGAAATGTCATAGCTTTATGCGTGTAATGTATAAAGTTTTGAAACTGATAAAAAATGTTCTTGATTGTGTTTTATGCAATTCCTCGAATTGTCACTACTTGGAACCTCTCAGAGAAAGGAGTTATAGAAAAAATGGCATTCCTTGTTGAATCATGGCTTTATTCTGAAGCGTTGTAGAGCGTGCTCCGCATGGAATTTTTGTTTAATTGATAAAAACTATTACATGAATACTAAGAATGTACCATAACCAAAAATTTTTGTTTCACTAAATTTGGATATGTTATGAAGAAGTTATGGCGTTTTGCCGAAACACCCTATTTTGACTAGTTTGGGACTAGCCACAAACCACAATTTTTTCCGCAGGTATATCCAAAAGCGACCACAAGCTAAAATGTTTTTGCCTGAGATTGGATGTGTTTTCTCAATGGAATAGAAATTTCCGGTCTTAATCATTTATAGAAAAAAAAAGTTATAAGCGAAAATGGTGAGATGACACGTAAATAACATGCCTTAGAAGCACCATCAAAGAATTTGTCCTTCCTTTCATTTCAGCCTTCTTTTCTTCACATTTCCCTCAGAATTTCAGAGCTTAGATATCCTTTGGTTGCCTCAAACACCTATAGATATTCAATATTTTCAAGTGTGTCTAAAATGAAGAGCCTTGCCTCTTATTTATACTCCTCCAAGTGGCTTCCTTAAAAGTATCTTCTAGGTCATGGACCCACTTTCATATTATTTTAGAAGTTAACCCACTTCTAATTTCTCCATTAGAGATTTATTATTGAAATAATTTATTTTTGTATTCACTTTGAATATTGAAATAATTTATTTTGTATTCACTTTGAATTATAATACACTCATTACTTCACTTTATTATTTACCTTTTAAAATCTCTTAAACCACTTTGACTACTTTGACCTTTTGGGGCTTCTAGATGACATGAGGGTCCTCCAACTTCGTAAGGCCATAAATCTCAAACCGTGAGGAGTTATGTGACATTCCACATACCACCAGAAATGGAATGACATGTACTATACATATACAATAGTATTATCTGAAAATATATCATAACACATACCATTACCCATCAAACAAACTTGGGTCCATTACCCAAACCTGGGGTCTCCAACTTCTCATGGCCATAAATCTCTAATCGTGAGGAGTTATGTGACGTTACACATACCACCAGAAATGGAATGAAAAGAACTATCCATATAGGATAGTTTCCCTAACAAATTCACTGTCCTTTATCTCATTATTCCATAATTAAGCATGGGTTCTCTTACTCCGCAAAGCATCTTCACATGAGGGATTTCACCATAAGGGGACCACTTTGAAGTTCATACATATTTACTTATTATCAACCATGAAAAACAATAATGAGTCATATTTACATCAAACAATCTTGGGTCCATTTCCCAAACCTTTGTGCTACGGGGCTTTCTTCAAGGGTTGACATCAATGACAACCAACCTTAATCAACACTAACAACCTGCTTCTTCAACCCAAACCACCAAGGATTTATAGGGTAACAACAACTTCACAAATCCCACTCTCCAGGAAAGGGTGCGGATGATGGAATGTACATGAATCCATCATGGAATGGAATGAATGAGAATTACACTAATTCTCCACATTGTGTATGCATGTTCCCTTTTTGACACTTGGCACTCAAGGAACTACTTTGTCCCCCACTTGGTAATTTGTTCATCCACTTAGGAACTTAGGATAAAATTATATCATAATACTTGTGAATTAGGAACAACATTATTTTATTCTATGGCTTAATCCCCACGTGAATTAGCCCCTTTTCTTAAGCCCTATCCCCCTTTCCCTCTCATTGAGTCCTATCCCCCCATATTCTTTCCTCTAACTTGGTCTACAACAATAATGTATTTTATTAATATATCTAAGTAATTACATTTTACAATGTTCGCTCATAATCCTTTCAACATATAGGCTCCGTGTCCTAAATCACACAGACACTCTGGCCTAAAACATATATACAAAGGAACTTTGTCCCAAACATCCTAGCTCAGCGACCTATAAATCATATGTAGATTTACAACTTGGGGTTTGGATTGGGGGTATTACATTCCCATCCCCTTTATTTATGCATTATTCTTAGTGCATTATACATGTACAACAAAATTCTTAAAAAATATCCAAAAAGATGTGGGTACTCCTCCTGCATGGCATCCTCATGCTACCATGTTGCATCCGCAGGACCATAGCAGGTTCACTACACTTTTACCAGCTCAATGGCTTAATTCTAAGTGCCTTGACCTTCCTATCCAATATGCACACTAGATAGAAATGGAAGTCTCCCTCATGATCCACCTGGATCACATTCCAATTAATTACATTATTAGCATCAAGAACATACTTTTTAAGAAAAGACACAAGAGATACATTATGAATTCACATGGATGTAGGTAGTGCAAGCATGTATGCAATAGGACCAATCCTCTCTATGATTTCAAATGGTCCACAATATCTTGCTACCATTTTGGGGAAGCTCCCCAATTTAAGTGAACTCTTCTTATCTTTCACTTTCAAGAA
Organism: Picea sitchensis; assembly: GCA_010110895.2. NCBI lineage: Eukaryota > Viridiplantae > Streptophyta > Pinopsida > Pinales > Pinaceae > Picea > Picea sitchensis. Next base: position 174,590 of record SNQJ01S0020926.1, read on the forward strand.
TACATGCTCTCCCACTTTGAATTCTATGTGTGTTCTTCCTTTGTCTACATAAATTTTCTTCCTTTCTTGAGCAACCTCTAAATTCTACTTTATTTTCACCATATTTTCTTCCATTTCTTTGAGAAATTTTGACCTAACCACTACTATGTTTGTTGGGTTGTCCCAACTCACTACCACGTTGCACTTTCTTCCATTTAATGTTTCAAATGGGCTCATATTCAAAGATGATTGATACCCATTATTATAAGCAAATTCCACTAAATGTAGATAATGTTTCCATTTTTGGTGGTTTATCTATCACATACATTCTCAACATATCCTCAATCAAGTAATTGTCTCTCTTTGTTTTCCCATCTAATTCAGGGTGATATGTTGTGCTAAATTTTAGATTTCTCCCAAATCCTTTAAATAATCCCTTCCAAAAATTTGATGTAAATTTGGGATCTATGTTAGAAACAATTGCCTTAGGCACACCATGTATCCTAGAAAATTCTCTCATGTAAATCTCTGCAATATTAATTGTCTTGTGAGTTAATTTCATTGGAATAAAATGAACAACTTTTGTTAGCTTATCCACCACCACCATGATGGAGTCATGTTGCTTCATTGTTATGGGAAGCTTGGTAATAAAATCAATTGTCACAACTTCTCATTTCCACTCAGGAATGGGAAAGGGCGATATAAATCTAGTTGGATGTTTGTGCTCGACATTTACCTTCTACAATTCTAGACATCTGGTTATATAATCAACCACCTCTTTCTTCATACCAGGCCAAAAATATTGAATTTTTGTAGATGCATCATGCAATTGTTTTCTGGTATCCTGGGTGCCCAACATAAGGCACATTATGCATTTCTCCCAGCACTATATTTTTCAACCCATGAGATTTAGGCACATATACTCTACCCCTGTACATGAGGATTTCATCCTCTCTCAACTCATAATCATTAATTTTCTACTGAAAATTACCATGTTGTAATGTTTCTTTTGTTTGCATATAATGTCGATTTGATTTTGTAGCTTCCAGAATTTTGTCTTTCAAATCAGATTTGTACATGCTAATGGTTGTAACATGCATATCATGCACCCTCTTACTAAGTTCGCCATCCATGTTGTTCTCTTTGGATCGATATTCCTTATATAAAAGTCATACTCACTGAGGAATTCCAACCATCTAATTTTTCTGACATTCAAAGTTAGTTGTCCAAACAAATATTTGAGACAACTATGGTCTATCCTCAACTCAAATATTTTTTCCATTAGGTAATGCCTCTGCATATTTAAGGCATGAAATATTATCACATGCCCATTTTGGATGAGGAATCCTCCAAGTCATTGCTTGCAGGAATCAATGCACACAATGAAATCTTCATTTGGATAAACAATCTTCAAGATTGGTGTAATTGTCAATAAATTCTTCAATTGTTGAAAACTTTCCTCACATTCATAGTTCCAATCAAACTTCACACCCTTCTTTTGAAAATAAGTGATTATATGTGCAATTCTTGAAACTCCTTCAATGAATATTTTATAGTAACCTGCAATTCCCATGAAACATCTCACTTCCAAGACATTCTTTGGTGTTTTCCATCCTATAATGGCTTCTATCTTCTCAGGGTCCATTGTTATCCCTTCCTCCTAAATAATATGTACCAAGTAATGAATCTGCCTCTGATTAAAAATTGATCACTTGCTTAGTTTGGCATAAAATTGATGCTCCCTTAATACTTGTAACACCATCCTCAAGTGTTTTTCATGCTCTTCTTCAAACTTAGAATAGATAAGTGTGTCATCCAAGAAGACAATGACAAATTTATCCAAGTAATTTCTGAAAATTTCATTCATCAAACACATAAATACAACTGGTGCATTTGAAAACCCAAATGGCACCACTACAAACTCATAATGACCATACCTTGTTATAAATGTTGTATTGCTGGAATCTTCTTCTCTAATCCTCACCTGATGGTAGTCTGGCCTGAGGTTAATCTTGGAAAATATTTTTGCATATTTTAGCTAATAAAAAAGATAATATGTCATTTTCAAAGGATACTTGTTCTTCATGGTCACCTTATTCAAATGTCTGGAATCAATGCACATCCTTAAGCTTCCATCCTTCTTATTCACAAATAAAACTGGGGCACCCCAACGTGACACGCTCGGGTATATATATCCCTTTTTCAAAAGTTATTCAAGATACATTTATAATTCCTTCAGCTCTGGTGTACTCATCCTATAAGGAGTCTTGGACAATGGGGCAACTCCATGCATCAAATTAATGCAGAAATCAATATCTATCTTTTTTGGTATCTCTCTAAATACATCCTCATAATCTTTCAAGACTGGATGATCTTCTCTACTTGGCACTTTATCCTTATTTTCCTCTTCTATATGGGCTGCATAAATTTTACACCCTTTCCTGAAGCTTCTTTTCAGCTGTAGTGCTAAAATTTCTCTGATAGATATACTGCCCTTGGAATACCCTGAATTGTTCTTAAGTTCCCTTTCTCATCCAAACAAGTGAAATCCTTGTTGTAATAATCTAGGATATCATGATGCTTATCCAACCAATATATACCAATTAGGAAATCATACGAACCGAAAGGTATGATATTCAAATATGTGTTTGTACTCAGTCCACTCATGTCCATTGGACAATCCTTAACCAACTCATTGGTTCTTCTTTTAGATCCTATAGCTAATTTAACTAGTCAATATTTCCCATGCTTTATTATTTTTAAGTGAAACATTTCCACCAATTTAGGATTTATATAACTATGACTAGCTCTTGAATCGATTAAAATAACTATAGATTGATCATTAATCTTACCTTCCACTTCAATTATATGAGACTAAAATTCAGCTTGCTTGTTGTCCAAAGCTGCATAGATCCTTGGCATGATCCTACCCATATCTTCAACTTTATCAATATACTTAATGGTATGCACATTCCTCTTATCTCCTTTGTGAGGAAAATACTTGTACATGTGATCTCCCTCACAACCCCAACATTTTATAGGCTACTGCCTTAGCCTTTTTTCCAATGATTCTGTCATTCTGGGTTCATTTTGAGTTGGTTGTCCCTGAGAACTATTTATGAAGAATGATGACTTGTACCCTTTCTTTCTCTATTCCATATTAATTTTCTTCTTGTCAACCCAAGCTCTATGAAAGGTTGGTCCCCCTCTATGTCGATCATAAATACACTTGGCTCTCATTATTGCTTCCTCCAATGTCTTGGGAGTTTGACAACATAAGTATTCCAACAAAGGATGAACACCTTCAGTAACCACTCACACAACCAGATCAAATATCAACACACTAATGTTTTAATGTGGTAAAACCCCTATGGGGAAACATCCATGGTTCCAGCCAATGCGGTCACTTGAATCAGTTTATTAATGCAAAAGAAAAATATTACAGAGAGAATTTACAAGATCTTTTCTCACAATTGATCATTGACAAATGACCCTCCATGATCTTTAAATAGAGATCATGGACCAATCGGGAGTTAAGCCACATATCAATGTAGTTGTTAATATCGAGGAGAATATGAATCGTCATATCACTCTATGTCAGGAACATATCATGATCGTTATATTTCCTAAATACAAATGCATACTAAAGAAACACACGTTTACCTCACGACATATTAGACCAAGTAGATCTTAACTAACTCCTAAGTGTCTAAATATCATGATCCATATTATTGTTGGCATGAAATGAGATCGGAGATATAATAAAGAAATATACAGAGATATCTCGGATATCCAACAATATAACAGAAATGTATCAAAGATGCAACCATAGACACAGATATACAGTAATACATGATTTCTATTAATGAAATAAATGTACAAAGACTATAAAAATATAGAGTGAAAAACTCATTAGAATGGTGGCAGCTTATCTATGAGAAGAGATGTGACAGCTACTCGCATTCACAAGAAGATCATTACAATGATACTTTGAAGGCCTTTTTACAATAAACAAGAATGTCAAAAACCCTAGAGATCCAAAAACCTAACCCTAGGAGATGAAGCACCAAAAGTCATGTGGGCCCTGTTTGGGTAAGTCAGTACATCAACTTCCTGAGGTCGTAACTTTTGCATACGATCTATGTTTTAGGCGTATGATAGCCCGTTGGAAAGATCTATCTGAGGACTACAACTTTTGATGTGAGAAACATCGAAGGAAGTTCCATGTTGCTCCCCGTTTTCTCAAAAAACATCGTTTAGGGCCTCAAAACGGCCCCAGAAGTTTGGGACCCGAAAAAGCTGCTAAAAATAGTAAATTACCAAAATTGTCAGAAAACGGTTTTGAGCCAGTTGGAAAAGGTGGGTGGCCACCGATATCCACCTAGATCAATCCTCCCTCCTTAAGAAGCAATGGTCTCCATTGCGTTGAGTGCTCGGGGAAGAGGGAAGAGTGTTTGTTGAATCTGCATCTTGATGAGTTTCTTGCCTTGTTGGAGAAGTTGCATTGCTCGGTTTGTGGAAGGATTTCATGAACCTGTTGTTGGTAGGGTTGACTCTATTCAACCAGTCGGGCCATCTGAGATGATTGTGTGCATAAGGAATCTTTGTGTTTTGTTGCAATCTTTTCGACCCGCTTATGTTGGATAGAAGGTGCTTGGGCCAAGGTTGTAGTGGTTGCAGTAACCTTTTGTTCCCCTTTTGAACAGATTGTGAAGAAGATGAATTTTGTAGTATGAGATAATACCTTGCAACACTGTTTAGGTGGAATAGTAGTCGGAACTACCTCTGGTATTTTGTAGAGATGACCCCCCAGATAAAAAATGACACTGCGGGGTCGAGACTCATAAACACATGGTGCTTCCACATAAATGGTTGGCCCAAGAGAACATCATAGACATCCAGTGGGGCCACATCACATAATACCTCATCCTTGAAGGGCAGGATGCTATATGAAAATCGACACTGTTGGTTGACACGAAGATCTCATCCCTGGTGAAGCCACCCGATGTTGTATGGTTGTGGGTGTGGTGTTGTCAAAAATCCCAACTGTTTGACAACCTCTGCTAAGATGAGGTTCTTCTAGATTCTGCTATCAACAATAAAATGCAGTGAGGTCCCCTTCACCCACATTTGTGAATGAAAAATGTGCTCCCCCTCTTCTGGATCTGTTGGTTCTTCTGGTTGAATTGTTGCGGTCACGACAATAGCAGTGGGGTCTGTGTCGATGATCTATCTTTAACTAGTATTTTCAGAATCAGATTCTGAATCAGGGTCCAGCTCCTTGTCTTTGATCTCGGCCACCAATGACTGTTTTGAGAAACATTCATTGGTGTTGTGCCAGGGGATTTTGTGGAAATCACACCATTTTCCGGTGTCCTTCTTCCTCTTCCCGTGAACCTTCTTTTCCTGTGGCTTGGACTGGTTTTCGAGAGACTGTTTGTTAGGGTCGTCTTTATCATACTTTGGTTGTTGTGGATTTTCACATCATAACTTCCGTTTGTTCTGGTGCCTAAATTTCTGCTCGATTTTAACATCATATCGATAAGCATCACTGAGTGATGAGATGTCTAGAAAATCCATTTCAGTTTGGATGTATCTATGTAGAGCCCCACGGTATTTCAGAACCAAATGTCGTTCGGAGTCTTTGATACCCAACTTCGTGCACAAGGTGTGGAAGGTATTGGTGAACTCTGGAACTACTTGGCCCCTCTCTTGTTATAGTGTGGTCCATCTCATGTATTGGTCCTCATAGTTTCCAACTGGGTAATAGTGTTCATGTACCGCATCCACGAAAAAATCCCAAGTGGGCTCGGCCCCATATATTCCAGACTCCTCTGTGGAAATTTTCTCCTAGTAAGTTTCCCACCAATGTTTGACATGGGGGAGGGATTTAAGGAGTGCAAAGGTAATCTTTTCTCTGTTGAAAAAATTGTGAACAAAGAAATAACCTTCTAGTAGATTTAACCATTTGTCTAGGGCTTCTGCATCCATATGTCCTTCAAATACATGAATATCAAAATTAACTTGTACCTTGAAATGTGAGGTGTTTCCAAAGTGGTCGCTTGATGAAGACATGCCTGTTGTTATCGGCAGGCATTGAAAGATGTGGGAAAAATTCTCCATCATTTCGTCACGTGAGATCTTTCTCAAGCAACAGATTGATAGAATCAGTCACTCTGTCATTTTTATTTTCTTCCACCATTGAGGGTTTCTTGGGTGTGAGAGAGAAATTTTCCTCAAGAGAGACAAGCTCGAGACCCAACTTGCTATACTCGAACCTCGTCGGGGACATGCATTGAAAAATGATTAAGAGCGACCTACTCTAATACCACTGATCCAAATTATTTTCGGCATGAAATGAGAGCAGAGATATAATAAAGAAATATACATAGATATCTCGAATATCCAAAAATATAATAGAAATGTATCAGAGATGCAACCATAGAAATAGAGATACAGTAATACACGATTTCTATTAATGAAAGAAATGCACAGAGACTGTAAAAGTACAGAGTAAAAGACTCGCTAGAATGGTGGCAACTTATCTCTGAGAAGAGATGTGATGGCTACTCGCATTCGCAAGAAGATCATTACAATGAGGCTCTGAAGGCCTTTTTACAATAAACATGAATGTCAAAACCCTAGACATCCAAAAACCTAACCCTAGGAGATGAAGCGCCAAAAGTCATGTGGGTCCTGTTTGGGTAAGTTAGTACATCAACTTCCTGGGGTCATAACTTTTTCATACGATCTTCGTTTTAGGTGCACAATAGCTCATTGGAAAGATATATCAGAGGACTACAACTTTTAATGTGAGAAACATCGAAGGAACTTCCATGTTGCTCCCTGTTTTCCCAAAAAACATCGTTTAAGGCCTCAAAACAGCCCCACAAGTTTGGGACCCGAAAAAACTACTAAAAATAATAAATTACCAAAATTGCCAGAAAATTGTTTTGAGCCAGTTGGAAAAGGTGGGTGGCCACCGATATCCACCTAGATCATATCATAACATCCCTCCTTAAGAACAACTTGGGATAGGATTGAAGGATTTACAAAAGTGACACAATAGAATAAGGAAGGAGGCATTAGAGCATATCCTCCCTTAATAACAACTTTATGAACTCCTAACATAGATCGAAGTTTGGAAAACTTTGTTTTTGTATGAGACTTTGTGAAAATGTCTGCAACTTGATATTTTGTAGGGAAATAGAGCACTTTAATAACTCGATCATGAATGAGCTTTATGATGAAGTGCATGTGTATCTCGATGTGTTCGTTGCACTGATGTTGAATTTGGTATTTGGCAAGTGTTAGTGCTAGAGTTGGCTCCTGACTGCTAAAAATGTTAAGCCTAGCACATATTGAATTTTAGGATGTTTATTTGGGTGTTGGAATAGGATCAAACAGACTAAAAGAGAAAGGAATACATGCAAGGACTGGATTAAGAATGGAAATAGATCAATGATCATTTTTGTAAGGCCATTGGGCATGGAGTCATAAACATTCAATGGATTAAAGGCAATCAAGTTGAGTCACCGGACAAAAAAATTTGAATGATGGAAATTAGAAGAAAGGAGAAGAAAACATAAAGTAGAACACCCACCAAACAAAGATGCTCTCTACAAAATTAATTTAAAGGGTACTTGAATAAAGCACACAAATGATAGGCAGTCATAGCAAATGCTTTTTTGCTCGAGAATCTCTCATCCATGGGAAACCATTGATGCTCAATGTCTACAATTTATTCAAGCAAGAGGACATAAAGAAATGAAAGACAAGAAGTTTAACATTATGATACACAACTCTCAAGAATATTTAATAACAGGAATGATTTAAAATAAAAATAAAAAATGTTCCCTCAGGATTACAATTGAAACATACAAAACCTATCTTTCCAATCACTGTCCCTCTCGGGCCTAAGACCTCCCATGTTCTATTAAAAATCATGAAATATATATACCAGTATAATTAACAAACTCTCTCTATCTTCTTGGATACAAATTCAATTAATATTTCAAAAATAAAACAAATTTGGAAAATGTTGCAAGGTGTCTCGAACTGTTTTAGTTGTTGGGACCAAAAAAATTGTTCACTGATCTTTTAGATGATTTTTCTCCTTGAAAACTGGATCTTCTCTTTATCCACTGATTCTATGTATTTGACTGCCTTGCTGGAACAAAATATGGATCCCTTGCTTTCAACCCAAAAATATGGACTTTGAGTTGTCCCAACCAGCTTTCTGCACCATGACATCTATATACAGTGTTGTCATACTCACCATCGACACACAACACTCAAAAATATTTTTCATGATAATTTGGTGTTTGACTATGAACTTTGGCAAAGTTTGATCTCTTCATTTGAAATTTGGATGCTCTTAATTTGGTTTGCTTAACACCTGTGTGATTTGTAAAAACCTTACTAAGAACCTTGTAGAATTTTAAACTTAACAACAAACCCTAGGTTCTCATATTGACATATCTCCATTAGATTTGATAGCTCGGATGCTTTACATTTGTCTATATCATGCTCCTTTTTGTTTTTCTTGGGAAGCATATCACACATGCCTCAAACTTTTAATTAAAATATATAACCTGATGATTGCATGAGGGCTCTTTGGGATTTTTCCTTATGGGTTGTCTCCTTAGCATTCTCTCGAGCCTCTAGTTTGTGACACTTGGTGCTGCTCCATTATTTGACATTTGGTGCTTAGGATTCTAGTTGCATTGACTTTGATTCATTGTGTAGGTATTGTCGATGATTTGATATGAGTGCAACATGTGATATGTTCTCGGTGATGTAGCATAGCTCTTGATCGTAGACTTGGATATTGGGCTTGAATGTAGGCTCAATACATAAGAAAAATACAATCATGGATATTAACTAACTCATGAAACCAGGTTTAATGACTGCAAATGAGAGATTTGAAGAAGTTGGTGAATTTTTGTGCAATTTGACAAAGGTTAGAAAATGATTATGGAGGAGTGAGTTTGAGTGCTAACTTGGGATTGTATCCTCTGTGTGAGGTATGAAGAACTGTAGACCACGTGCCTTCATCCAAATTGTCTATGAATCCTGCAACCTACTATCCAATTTTGAAACCAATTTTGAAACCAGACCATAGTAGTGGCTTTGCATCCATTGGGATATGGAGTCTTATTTCCCTGAGAGTAGCTCTGCTCATTTATTGAAAGTTGAAAACATGTTGAAACCAAACTACAAACAAAACCGAAACTAAATGCTAGAATATCAAGCTTATTTATGTACAATTTCTATCCTAACCATCTGAATCATTCTTGCTTAGGTATAGGAAAACTTCCATAACAACCATTCAAGTAACTGAATCATTGATTGATCTCCATGAATGTGCTTCAACAAAATAATCATTTGAAAAGAAAGCAACAACTCAGGATAAAATCGTCTTTCAAACTCACAATGCAACAAATGATGAAACTTTAAACTGATGAAATTTTCCATATAGATGGCCACGGGATCATTAAGAATATGAAAACCATGCCCAAATGAATAATCTTCAATGTATTCTCCAATTTGTTATGCATGACTAATTTGATAATGTGAACTCTTGATTTCGTTGCTGAAAATACATTGTTTCAGCTGTGAGACTTCCATGGATTCAAAATTTTATCCACTGTCATGAACAGGAGGCATCAATACTTCCTCGTGCACATTACCTAAAATATCTTCTTCACTGCCATTCAGGAAATTTGATTCATAGCAATCACATATGGGCCGACTAGATCCATGAAATTGATTCTCCAAGTCTTCATCTGAGTACTCATAAAAAACAGGTTGATCATAAATGGGCTAGCTGCGAAAGAGTTCCACATGTGTTGTGGTAAATATTTCCTCCTCATAATCGGGATATTCATAAAAATGGGGTTGATCTTCAACAACATTTGGAACAAAAATATCATCACAACAAAAATTACTAGAAGCATTTGATATAATGTCAAATGTGTTTATAATATTATTGCTATCAATATCGTGAATATCATGATGATCGTGAAACTCTTCCTTGACAGCAGAATTAAAAAAATAAAAATCATTTGTGCATAAATCCTCTTCCTCTTCCTTAAAAGCAACTTCTCTTTCATCCTTACTACAAGAAGAATTAACAAATGAATGTTGGATATATGATTGGAAATCAATTTGATAAATCTTTTTTCAATGATGATTAAATGTTGCATTAAAATCCTTCAGGGAGGATATGCCAGAATGAGGAAGAGACCATTATCATTGTTGCACATCACCTTCTAGTGAGTACATGAACATCTTCATTAAGACATATTCATGAGAAATTCTCAGTTGATCCATGCATTGATGAAACTTAATGATATGTTGTGCATGATTATCTTCCTCCCTTTCTTTGAATATGGGAAGAAAATCTCCCCATTCTGACATATGAGGCACTAAATTTGGGAAATTAGGAACTGCAGAAAAGTTGAGAGGTGCAAACCTTCGAGCTAGAACAACAACAAATGCCTTCGACATCTAAAATTGTGGAGTCACCATTGGATTCTTCATTCATGGAGTCGATAGGTGAATGATCACAGCCACTTCTATCACCAACCTTTGTTCACCATCAAATACTAGCCGATCATTGTCATTCTCCCAAGGAAAATGTATTTGTTCCTTCATCCCCGACAATGGCGCCAAAAGATGTTAGTGCTAGATTTGGCTCCTAGATGCTTAAAAAGTCAATCCTAACACATCTTGAATTTTAGGATGTTTGTTTGGGTGTTGGAATAGGATCAGTCAAACTAAAAGAGAAAGGAAGATAGGAAAGGATCGGATTAAGAATGGCAATAGATTAGCGATCATTTCTCTAAGGCCATTGGGCATGAATTCATAAAAAATCTATGGATTAAAGGAAATCAAGTTGAGTCATCAAACAAAAAAAAATTGCATAATGTAAATTCGAAGAAAGAAGAAGAAAACATAAAGTAGAACACCCACCAAACAAAGATGTTATCTGAAAAATGAATTTAAGAATTTAAAGGGTACTTGAACAAAGCACAAAAATGATAGGCAATCACAACAAATACTTTGTTTCTCAAGAATATCTCATTCATGGGCAACCATTGATACTCAATGTCTACAATTTATTCAAGCAAGAGGACAAAAAGAAAAAAGAAAAAAGAAAAAAGAAAAAAGACAAGAAGTTTAACATTCTGATACACAACTCTCAAGAATCTTTAATAACAGGAATGATTTAAAACAAAAATTAAGCCCCCAGGATTACAATTGAAACATACACATCCTATCTTTCCAAGCCATGTCCCTCTCGGGCCTAAGACCTCCCCTTTTCTATTAAAAATCATGAAATATATAGACGAGTATAATTAACAAACTCTCTATATCTTCTTGGATACAAAATCGATTAATATTTCAAAAATAAAACAAATTTGGAAAAGGCTTCAAGGTGTCTCGAACTATTTTAGATGCTGGGACCAAACCAACCGTTCTCTGATCTTTGGGCTGATTTTTCTCCTTGAAAACTGGATCTACTCTTTATCCATTGATTCTATGTATTTGACTACCTTGCTGGATCAAAATCTGGATCCCCTGCTTTCAGCCCAAAAATATAGACTTTGAGTTTCTGCACCATGACATCTATATACAGTCTTGGCATACTCACCATCGACACTCAGCACTCAACAATATTTTGCGTGAGAATTTGTTGTTTCACTATGAACTTCGGAGAAGTTTGAGCTCTTCATTTGACATTTGGATGCTCTTACTTTGGTTTGCTTAACACTTGTGTGATTTGTAAAAACATTAATGAGAACCCTGTAGCATTTGGCACTTAACAACGAACCCTAGGTGCTCGTATTGGCATCTCGCCATTAGCTTCGACAGCTCGGATGCTTTACATCTGTCTATATCATGCTCCTTTTTGTTTTTCCTGGGAAGCATATCACACATGCAGCAAGAGAACAATAGATAACACCACTTATATAATCAAATGTCCATGAGTTATATCGACGCGTAGTGCACTGTTTTTTTATCCTTGTGAGATCCTCCATGATGCTTGGCGTTTGATCTATTGAGTGCACTAATATTGCTTGGTTCGAAGACTTGGTCGATTGGGTGTTGAAAAAGATTCAGTAATTAGGTTTTCAAACCCAATAAATATTTTTGCCATAACCCCAATAATTTCCATCTACTCTGCCTTGATCAATCATAGTTGATTTGGAGAGGATCAAATCAAATGATGAACTTTTGTAACTCATTCAATTCATTTTGGTTCACCAATGCTACAAAATGAAAGCTACAACAGTTTTGTAGTGCATCTCATGATTTTTAGTATACTTGCGCTATAAAATTGCTACAAAACTATATAGACATTTGAAACTTGGCGCTCGAACACCTGTTGTTTGCATCAATGCTTTGCTATAACATTTGATAAGCTATATCCAACGAATAGTGATAGATTGTGTGTCCTCCTTTACGCATCTGTAGACACATATGCATCGACAGATTGTCTTGTGTGTTGCGACTTGGCTTAAGAATTGATGCTTGTGGACTTTCGGTGGTACATGTGGCTTGAAATTAAACTTGGGGATTGGATGTTCGAGCTCAATATATTTCGTTTAAACAAAAAGGAATCTAACCCTGTTATGAATCCGAGAGCACAAATAACCCCGACACATAGTGCAATACCATGCTCCTCATTGGCACCTTGTGTGAATTGGTGCTCTTCTCGATGCCTTGGCTCAACACATGGTGAATTGGTGCTCTCCTCGATGCCTTGGCTCAACACATGGTGCGACATATGGACTTAGTCCTTGGTCTCATGTGTTTACTTATATGAAATTAGATCGGCCTTGAAGGCCATAAATGTTGATAAGAAACATAAAATTCTCAAACTTTTAATTCAAATATATAAACTGATGATTGCATGAGGGCTCTTTGGGATCTTTCCATAAATGTTGATAAGAAACATAAAATTCTCAAACTTTTAATTCAAATATATAAACTGATGATTGCATGAGGGCTCTTTGGGATCTTTCCTCGTGGGTTGTCTCTCGATGACCAAACGGCCCGATTTAAATCGAAGTTAGGGTCATTACGGAGTCCCATTATGTCGCGCAATGACCAAACGGATGTAATATCTATAGCACGAATGACACGGAAAAGAAAAGGGTTTGTTCCCAAAAGGTCTATAGAAACAGTCCTTAGCCGGTTGAGGAACCAACCAACGGGTTATGTTGAACAGCAGACGCATCCCATGTGTCCAAAGATCGATGAGAAATCCAAGGAGCAGGGCAAAAGAGCTAGACGATTACATGATTTCTGTAAAATCGATTTTAAAAATAAAAAAGTTGCTCTCATTATTTCCAGAATGATTAGAAATAAACAAGACAAAGGGACAACCCAATTCATATGATAATGATAGAAGATTGAGATTATTCAGAAAACACAAGTGAATACTGTAAAGAAGACAGTCACATTCAGTGTGACTTTGTTTCAAATCTACCTCCTTTCCTTCAAAATTGTGAAGGGTTCTCAAGCATTCAAGCTGATTTGAAAGCAAAACTTATGCAAGAAAAACCCTCAGATGCATACCAACAACAGTCAATCCCGAATTTGGAACTTGAGTGCTATTGTGACTGCCTAGCATGGGCTGACAGGTATTATGTGGATGTCCCATATTTGCAGATGCGCCTCAACCAAGTAATGAGACAAAATAGGTAACTTGAAAGGGATAACAGGAAATTAAAGATTTAAACACAACAAAGCATGTCTCGGGCAAGTAAAAAGCCCAGAAACTCTCGAGATATTATCATTAAAAAATCAACAAATGTCAATATTGTTATTGGATCAAAAATGCACTCATATTCGAATTTGGGTAACGAAATTTATGGTTTTATTTCTGTTGAATTTGTTTTATTTAGCATTAGTTGTTTTTATTGTTTTTAGACTAGCTACAAAATCATAAATTCTGTAGCCCATCTTAATTTATTTGATATGATTTCTAATTAAATTTTTGTTTTTATTTTAGGTCTCAAAATAAACTGAAGGATGCCATATGCGTTGCATGGCTAGTGGAGATCATGGAGTGTTTTTATTTATTTATTAGTAATAGAATCTATCTCAAAACAGTAGGTGATATATTTTTTGGTTGATATAAAAAACTTTGTATAAGTTGTTATAAGCATTGTTATTATGAACTTATATTAGGATTTGATATTACAATTTTTCTATTTTTAAAATATTTACCTATATCATGTGGATATGAAAGTTGATCAATGTTATGTTTAAATATTCATTTTGTTTTGAAGCCACATGGTGAAAATTTTGGGAAAATGGACCAGTGATTATTTTATGAAGAATATGGAATTTTGCGTTACTCAAGGCGTTTGTCCTATGAGCTTAACGATTTTGTTTTCATTATAATATATTTCATCATGGTTCATATTCTTCTAGTGATTAATAGTGGATTGATTAAATGATCTGAATCATTTTCCGCACGAAATGAGAGCAGAGATATAATAAAAAAATGTACAGAGATATCTCGGATATCCAATAATATAACATAAATGTATCATAGAAGCAACCATAAACACATAGATACAGTAATACACAATTTTCTATTAATGAGCGAAAATGTACAAAGACTGTAAAAATACAGAGTGGAAGACTCACTAGAATGGTGACAACTTATCTCTGAGAAGAGATGTGTCCGCTACTCGCATTCGCAAGAAGATGATTTTACAATGAGGCTCCTAAGACCTTTTTATCATAAAGAAAACCCAAAACCCTAACCCCGGAAGATGAAAAGCCAACAATTTTGTGGACCCTGTTTTGGCTAGTTTGGTGTATCGACTTCCTGGGGGCGTAACTTTGGCATAGGATCTTCGTCTAGGGTGCACGACCTATCATTGAGAATCTAGATCCAAAAAAACCTTCATTTAGGACCTCAAAATGGCCTTGGAAGTTAAAAACTGCTAAAAATAGTAAATTGTCAAAATTGTCAGAAAATTGTTTTGAGCCAGTTGGAAGAGGTGGGTGGCAACTGATATCCACCTAAATCAATCCTCCCTCCTTAGGAAGCAATATTCTCCATTGTGTTGAGTTCCCGGGGGAGAGGGGAAAGCGATTGAATCTTGGTGCGTTGTTTGCCTTGTTGGAGGCGTGGCATTGTGGAAGGCTATCATCAACCTGTTGTTGGCGGGGTTGAATCTGTTCAACCAGTCGGGCTACATGAGATGTCTGGGTGCAGAAGGAATCTTTGCACTTTTTTGCATTCTTGTTGACCTTCTTATGTTGGATAAAAGGTGCTTGGGCCAAGGCTGTAGTGGTTGTAGTATCCTTTTGTTCACCTTTTGAACAGATTGTGAAGAAGCCAAATTTTGTAGTATGAGATACTACCTTGCGACATTGTTTAGGTGGGACAGTAGTTGGAACTACCTTTGGTATCCTGTAGAGATGACCCCCCAAAGTAACAATGACACTACAGGATTAAGACTCATAGATAGCATGGCACTTCCACATATATGGTTGTCCCAAGAGAACATCACAAACATCCAGCAGAGCAACATCACATAATACCTCATCCTTGAAGGATTGGATGTTGTATGACAATCGACACTGCTAGCTGACATGAAGATCTTGTCCCTGGCAAAGCCACCCAATGTTGTATGGTTGCGGGTGTGGTGTTGTTGACAATTCAAATTATTTGACGACCTCTGCTGAGATGAGTTTCTTCTTGCTTCCACTATCAACAATAAAATGCAGCGGGGTCCCCTTCACCCACATCTGTGAATGAAAAATGTGCTCCACCTCTTCAGGATCTGTGGGTTCTTCTGATTGAATTGTTGTGGTCGCAACAATAGTAGTGGGGTCTACATCGATGATCTGTCTTCTATCAATATTTTCTGAATCAGATTTTGAATCATGGTTCAGCTCCTTGTCTTTGATCTCAGCCACCAATCACTGTTTTGAACAACATTCATCGGTGTTGTGCCAAGGGACTTTGTGGAAATCGCACCATTTTCCGGTGTCCTTTTTTGTCTTTCCGTGACCCTTCTTTTCTTGTGGCTTGGACTGGTTTTCAAGAGACTGTTTGTTAGGGTCGTCTTTATCATACTTTGATTGTTGCAGATTTGTAGAACCGAACTCCTGTTTGTTCTGGTGCTTAAATTTCTGCTCGATTTTAGCATCATATCGATAAGCAGCACTGAGTGATGAGATGTCCAGAAAATCCATTTCAGTTTGGATGTATCTATGTAGAGCCCCACAGTATTTCAGAACCAAATTTCGTTCAGAATCTTTGATACCTAGTTTGGTGTGCAAGGTATGGAATGTATTGGTGAACTCTGGAATTGCTTGGCCCCTCTCTTATCACAGTGTGGTCCATCTCATGTATTGGTCCTCATAGTTTCCAACAGGATAATACTGTTCCTTTACCACATCCACAATAAATTCCCAAGTGGGCTCGGCCCCATATATTCCAGAATCCTCTGTGGAACTTTTCTCCCAGTAAGTTTCCCACCAATATTTGACATGGGAGTGAGCCTTAAGGAGTGGGAGGGTGATCTTTTCCCTGTTGGAGAAATTATGAACAGAGAAATAAACTTCTAGCAGATTTAACCATTTTTCTAAGGCATTTGCATCTATCTGTACTTCAAATATGGGAATATCAAAATTAACTTGTACCTTGAAAGGCGAGGTGCCTCCAAAGTGGTTTCTTGATGAAGACGTTCTTGTTTTTATCGACAGACGTTGAAGGATGTGGGAAAAATTCTCCATCATTTTGTCCCTCTGTCGCGTAAGAGCTTGCTCAAGCAACAGATTAATAGAATTGCCTGCTTTGTCATTTTTTTTTCTTCTGCCATGGAGAGTTTATTGTGTGTGCGAGAGCGATTTTCTTCAACAGAGACAAGCTCGAGACCTAACTTGCTATACTTGGACCTCGTAGGGGACATGCACTGAAAACGATCAAGAGCAGCATGCTCTGATACCACTGATCCAGATTATTTTCGGTACGAAATGAGAGAGGAGATATAATAAAAAATGTACATAGATATCTTGGATATCCAATAATATAACATAAATATATTAGAGACGAAACCATAAACACAGAGATACATTAATACACAATTTTTTATCAATGAGCGAAAATGTACAAAGACTGAAAAAACTATAGAGTGGAAGACTCGGTAGAATGGAGGTAGCTTATCTTTGAGAAGAGATGTGTCCGCTACTCACATTCGCAAGAAGATGATTTTACAATGAGGCTCCAAAGGCCTTTTTATCATAAAGAAAACCCAAAACCCTAAATACGGAAGATGAAAAGCCAACACTACTCACTGAAGAGATGAAAATAGCAGGTTTGTGGACCTCGTTTAGCTGGATTTTGGTGTATCGACTTCTACAAGGAATGCTTTGGCATCTGATCTTCGTTTAGAGTATGTGATAGCTGTTGGAAAGAATATCATCCAGGTAGATTAATTTTGAGGAGCTCAATCAAAGGCCTTTATCTATCATTCAGAAAAGCTCTATCAAAAACCTTCATTTAGGCCCTCCAGGAAATGGCCCTGGAAGTTAAACACTACTAAAAATAGTAAATTGCTCAAAATTGTCGGAGAAATTGTTTTGAGCCAGTTGGAAGAGGAGGGAGGCCACGATATCTGAATCATTAAAAATAATATTTAGATCTATTGTTTCAATGCATTATTAATTGTTATCATCTATATATTAATTATGTCAAATTTTAATAGTTCATTCTCCCAAATTGTTTATGTCCTCGTGATGTATCATTTTGATGCAAATCTTGAATTATATTGAATTTGTTCATATACTTTGAATTTGCAAAGACTTAATTATTCAATTGAAATTATTTTATTGACACTATTGTGGTATATCATATCTTCACAAAGGATCATGATTTGAAAGTTGTTCTTTTTGCATTATAAATGAGATTTAAATTGTCAGTTGAATTGACTTTCTTCGGGCAATTTCATAATCTTAGAATTTCACAACCTTCTGCCATAGATTTCTCTTGACAGACAGGTTGTTGGAGAAACATTATACAGGAAGGCACAAACAAAAGTTTTCTTTAAATACTGGCAATCTATTAGGTTAGTGATTTTTTTTTTTTTGATTTTATATATTTTTATGAATGGAATTAACGTTTTGATTTATATATTTTTATGAATGTAGATTAACATTAAGCTTAAATACTTTGTTTATTTAAGTCTAAACATTATCATTTACATTAATTCTTTTTTCTCTTTTAGTTTCAAGGTTAAAATTAGATTAGTAGTATGTTCCAGATCTATTTATATTTTTCCTGAGATTTGGTACTATTGTACAACCTTAGTTTCTGAGGTTTCTTGTAAATATTGCACTTGTTTATTTGTATATTTTGTATATAAGAAGTGTGAGTAGTGAATGTATATAGTATATATTCATTAATGAATAGTTAGTTATTATATTTTTGTATTTTAGATTAGATCCCTTTATCAACTAATGGAGCCGTAAAACCGCAGGCTGAGTTACTTCAAATGACTTAGGTTAACTTCAACAACCTCAGACCAGACTCCTCCTTCCAGTTGACGAGCGTTCACATATGATCATCAATAAGTCGTTAAGATTGAGGAGAATATGAACCGTCATATCACTATATTTCGGGAACTATAGATCTTAACTAACTCCTAAGTGTCTAAATATCCTAACATTGGGATCATCATACTATATCTTATCATTGAATATTGAAGGTATCCCACTCATGAATCTTTGAATATTGACCTTCTCATCCTTGATCAAGTCAACATACCTCGGTATCTCTAAGAATATCCTCGCATACTCATCCATGGTCATGCTCCCAACTTGAGCTCAAATAACTCCTTCATATTCCTCTCATAATAATGCTTGGACAAGTATGTCTTCTAAAAATACTTTCTAAACTAACTCCAGATGGTCTTGTTCTCATCAATGTGTTGGACTTGCATGATTTGGTCCCACCACATTGATTATTTTCCCTTAAGCTGGTAAATTGCAATTCTACCTTCTGCTTGAGAGGAATAATTGTGTATTTGGAAGTATTTCCTCATTCCCAACAACCAAACCTCTTCATCTTAATCTTTCTTATGCTCACCATCAAATGTAAGAGGATTAATCTTCTTTAAATCCCCCTGCAATTCATCTACCCCAGAACTTCTTCTATGATGCCTGGCAGAGGACAAACTTGGTTTGCTTTCTGATTATGAAAATGCATGAGCTCTATAAGTTGTGTGCCTTCATGAATGATAATGGCATCTACTAGAACTTTTCGAGTGCCTTGCACTTTTAGCATCTTTTCTCTGGGCATGAGATTTATTCTCTTATGTTGTCCTTGAATCTTATTCATTACCAATCCTCCTTTACAACATGTTCAAACTTTGAAACAATTGGGTATTGATATTATTTTTCTCCTCCCAAGTTCTCATAATCCTCTCATTGTCTACTCTATAGCGCCACACATCTCTTTGCAGGTTTCTCATTGTCTCCACTAAATGTACATTTTCTGTGTTGCTTTCTCTGTGCCCATTTGACTCAGTTTATGCATTACCCAAACTGATGTGCGACCCCCTGAATTCATCATCATGATTGTAGATTCTTTGTGCGTCCTCCATGTCTCCAGTCTCTCTTTTTATTCTGCTTTTTTTTATTTGTGCCCTTAATTCCACAAAATGTGCATGCAATAAGGTTTGTTAGACAAAACAATAATTCTAAAAATTATGCACAATTATGCCCTTTAAGTGTACCATAAATCTTATTTTTTATTGCTTGTGAATTTATTTCTCAATTCACATTTCAAAGTGCATTTTTTAATTCTTCTATCCAATATATTTGAAATGACCACTTTCTTGCTCAATTCTGAGTTTTGGACAAAACGTTTTGGTCTTCTGAATATTTCCAATTCCCTCTTTTGTGCACCTTTCATCTTGTGCAATTAATTCCATACACTCACTCCCTTGGAATTTTGATAGAATCCTAATTAGGTTTATTCTGTTGATTATTACAGCTGCGTGAGACATCCTCTAGGACAGAGAAGTTGCAGAAACCATAAGATCAAGATTTTTTTGATGATTACAGAATCTTGATCTTAGGGTTTCTGCAACTTCTTGAAGAAAGGTTTCAACTCAACAAGTGTTCCTGTGACACTCTCAAAGTCTATTGTTGGCAGTCATAAGCCCAAAAAAACCTAAGTTTACTAGTCCAACCTAACCATTAGGTTTTTTAAGTCTAGTTGGCAAGAGTTTGTGAAGAAATCCAAGAAAATGAAGAACATAACTTTAGTGGAAGATAGGTTTGATGGATCAAGAAACTTCAGCTACCGGAAGTCAAGGATTTAGGTCACCCTTGAGTAAGATGACCTTTTGAATGTGGTGACAAAAACTTTACCAGACACAACTATCGATGAAGAGAAGGAAATAAGAAGGGAAGAAGATGTCAAGGAAAGAAAAATAATCATCTACTCAGTAAGAGATCATCTCTTACCTCGTATTTCCAACCCGAAGACAACTTATGAAATGTATGAAGCATTGAAAGATGTGTTTGAAAGTGAAAACAACCTCAGATCTCCTACCTTAAAGGGCCAACTTCAAAGTACCAAGATGACAAAAGGTGATACAGTTGCTACCTTCTTTATGAAGATATCAGAGATCAAAGAACAACTAGGTGCCATTGGAGAAATCATGTCCAACAGAGAACTTGTCTTATCTACTCTCAACAATATTCCAAAACATTGGGAGCCTTTTCTTCAAAGCATCAGTGGAAGAGAAAATTTACCAACCTTTGATCATCTGTGGACAGATTGTACTCAAGAAGAAATTGGACTTAGGAATAGAGGAGTGGAAGAATCCCTTGATAAAAACCATGCTCTTGCACTTCATACAAAGAAAGGAGGAAGATTCAAAATAAACTTTAGACAAACATTCAGAGATGAGAATTCTCCATCAGCCTCATGTCATAGTCAGAGAAGATATTTTTTAGAAATTCATTGCTTCAGATGTGACAAATATGGGCACTATGCAAGAAAGTGTCCAAATAGGAAGTAAGGGAGACAATATGCTTCCATCGCTGACATTGATCCAGACCCACCCCAAAATAATGAAGATAAGAGAGAGGAGAATTACTTCCTCTAAACCAATCACAGAATTGAACATGACTACAGATCCAGGTAAATTGGTTGATCATTAACTTTATAGTTGATTGCATTCTTAATAAGTGAATGGTGTTATCTCCAGTGTGGGAGCCCTCATGACTTGGACCATTATCCCTGGTACGAGATTCCAAAACGTATTGATTTATTATTATGTTGGTCAAGAAGACATAAAAGATATACCAAGAAAATAAAAGAAGACTTCCATCCTTTAGACTTCAGAGAGAGTTACTTGACTCAAGAAGGAGTCAAAACAAAATAAAAAGAAAGAAGAGACAATACATTCTCCCCCTTCAGCAGTTCAGAGGGAGACAGACAGTAATCCAATTGATTTAGCTGCTCTAGTTGATATGCCCATAGATATTGCAATAGGGCATAAAAGGCCTGCCTAGGGTAGACAAAACTCTGCAAAAGGTAGAGGAACATACAAGTCCCTCAAGGGACATCCTGAGAAAGAAAAAGATATTTTCAAGCTACCCTTTAGCCATGATCCACTCCATTGATTCTGAGACTCCCTGTCATGGAGAAGTGATAGGTGAACAAGTATGGAAAAATTCCATAACAGAAGAATACCAGTATATCTTAAAAGAATGATGTATGAGACATTGTGTTGAGACCAGAAGGGAAATCTATGGTGACTTCTAAATGGATCTATAAAAATGAAGCATGCAGTTGATGGAAGTATCGAGAAATACAAATTGAGATATGTGGCAAGAGGATTCTCACAAGCAAAGGGAGTGAAATATGATGAGACATATTGATCCAATAGACCGATGCACTTTCATATGTGCTACCATCCATGAGTTGGAAACTACATCAGATAGATGGATTCTTAATGAGTTTGGGTTTCAGCAAAAGTGTTACCAATCCAAACCTATATTACTACATTTGTGACGAAAGCCCTATTTTGATGACTTATTCAGGAATTCATGTTGTTGGACACAAGCAAGCCTCAACTTCTGATTTCGATATGAAATATCTGGGTATGATACACTACTTCTTGGGACAAGAAGCATGACAGAGGACCAATGAGACTTTTCCTAATTCAAGGAAAATATACAATGGAGATATTAAAGAAGTTCAGTATGATAGAATGCAAATCCATGTCTACATCAATGGTGATGGATTTGACCGAAAAATAAATGATGATGATTCAGACAAGATTAATCCAAATGTGTACTAACAACTGATTGGATCATTGATGTATATGGTTAACACCAGCCCTAATACATGATATGTAGCGAATGTGCTTAGTCAATCCATGAGTCAGCCGAGATAGACTCACTGGATAGAACTAAAGCATGTACTAAGATATATAAAAAGTCACAGTTGGATATGGACTAAGATATGCCTCCAGTGTGAACTTGATTTTGCAGGGATATTCCGATACAGATTGAGCAGAGAGTACAGTGGACCAGAAGAGCACATCTGATTGTTGTTTTACCGTGAAGGTTTCCATGGTTTTCTAGTACAACAGGAAACAAAGCTCTATGGCCTTGAGTACCACAGAAGTATAGTATATATCATTGAGTGTGCAAAGAAGTGCGGCTTCATAAACTTCTGACAAATTTACTTGATCATGAGATGGATTCTATGATTATAACCAGAGTCGTGTGAAGTTATTTGAGAACCTTATGTTTCATGAAAGATAGAAACATGTTGAGATAAAATATCATTTTCAAATACATGATGCAAAGGAAAGCAATACACGTGTTGTACCTTCCTACACATGAGCAGATTGCAGACATCTTCACCAAACTGGCTTGGTGAAGAACACCTCTCTAGTTGAGAGGGAGTGTTGATGACTACAACCAAGACAAAGTTTGAATACTTTCGTGCGAGACTTGGCCTGATGTAGAATGCCTCCCTAGCTGAGAGGGAGTGTTGATGATTACAATTGCGTGAGACATCCTCCAAGACATTGACTGATTGAGTCGACCTGAGAGAGAACCCATGAGTTGGGTGTGTGTTTCCTATCTGAGACAGAACTAGAACGTTGTGATGGTCTCCTCCTTATAGAGAGTTGAGAAGAACTCCAAATGATTCTCTTGTGTAACGTAGTGAGAAATAAGATTTGTTGAGTTAGACATGCCTATGGTTGAGCACAAGTGAACATGTGAATTCCCATGAGTTGGGTGCATCGTTATAAGACAGAGATGAAAATGATGTATTAACCTCCTCTGAGAAGAGAGTTGAGATGATGAACTCCAGATGACTCTCCTTTGTAATCCAGTGGGAAAGAAGATCTGCTGAGTTGGACGTGCTTGTGGATGAGCATAGGTGAACATGATCCTAGTGGTTGAGCACTAGTGAGTGTGGTTCTCCTGTGAGACGCAGTGAGATAGAGATATGGATGTGCCCCTAGTGGTTGAGCACTAGTGGGTGTATGAGATCCCTTGCTATATTGTTCAAGAGTTAGACTTACCTATAACCCTAATTGTAATGTAAAGGGTACAAGTCGGCCCCACCTTAATGTAAAATATAATTAATGTAAAATATAATTAATCTGGTAATTATTAATTATATTGTGAGTTAGTGAGGTCGGCCCTATTGTGCCAATAGACACTTATGTTCACAGGTTTAGTCTAATATAAGTAAAGGTAAATTCCCCATTGATGAATCATATCTTAAGTGTGAGTTTGGAAACTTCAGCAAGTACATCTTCTTTGGAAAAGTGTGCACCTCTCTTGGGCGCTAGTGTTCTAGGGTTTGTGAGCACCCTTTTTTGTGCTAGGTTTTCTTGGTAGTGGAGGTCTTTCTCTTGAAGAATATAGCAAAGGATTGGTTGGGTTTTCTTCCCTTGTTGAGAAGGGTTTCCCAGGATACTTCATGTGTACTTGTGCATGGTGTTTCTTATTGTGATCTTGGTTGCTGCAACAAATTTGTTTATGGTTTAAGTAAAATGATAAAATGGAATGAATTTCATGCTTAAACCTTGCCTATTGAAAAATCAACATCTTCATGCTTGCATTTTGAGAAATTTGTCCAAATTTCACCTTCATCTGAGCATCCAAGATGTTAGTGTTGATAGAATGGTAGCTACAAGAGGTATTAACCTCCACGTGTAACCTTAGACAAGGCTAGAATATTCTGGGAAGCAAGAGAAACCCTAAAAAATTGGATGATAACTATAGAAGACAAGTTGGCTCAAGAGAATATGTAATATTGAGTTATTAGCCTCCAGAAAGAGAATTCGGTCCAATCAAGTGAGATAGAGCAGTATAAATAGAGGTCGCTAGAACTCATTTGTCACTCTCTCTCTCACACACAATTGCATAAGAACTAGTGGTTTGCAAGTTTGGAGAGGGATGTAACTGCAGCTACTACAACTAGCACCTTGGTTATGGTTTGGACTTTATGCTTGGTTTCTGGTTATTCTTTCTTGGTGAGCTACCCATGGAGAAAGATGTGCTAGCCATTGGCTGGTTATTGTTTTGCTACCCGAATTATTATGTCTATCAGGGTTAAGGTGCTCAGGGGTGGCCTTTGTGCTTATTGTTGGGTGACAATATTGTTATATTGTCTATGAAAAAATGAGTGCATCCCTTTATTTCTAATATTTTATGGGCCCACACTATATTCAGACAGTCTAAGCACTGGAAGATAGATTGGGAAGTTATTTTTTAAGCTCATTATGGCACTAGTTACAACTGCAGCTGGGCTTTCTAATTATGCAGCTGCAACAAACCCTAAACCTTGTGTTTGGGCACTTATGATGAATAATTTGACCTAATTCCTTGAGATTCTAGTGCTCCCTAGCCTAGTGCACCTCTTGGTACCCTCATCTAGAAAAAACATAAGGTTTGAATTTTTGGTCAAAGTCAAAGTCAAAGGTTGACTTCTAGTCAAATTGATTTTGTGGTCAAGTTGAAATTTTAGAGTTTCTAGCTTGTTCTAATCATTGAATATTCTGATTGAATTTCTAATCTCTTATTTTCAATATGGTATCTAGTTTTAGATTGGAAGACAAGTTGAACGATGCTACAAGGTTTCAAAGGTATGCACTTGTATATGTTATATCATCTAGAAAAACATGAGTGTGTTTGCAGGGAAAGTACTATAGATCTTGTCCAAGTTTTAATCTTGGATTTAGTGCATTCAGAAGAACAAGTGCAC
This sequence comes from Picea sitchensis, assembly GCA_010110895.2. NCBI lineage: Eukaryota > Viridiplantae > Streptophyta > Pinopsida > Pinales > Pinaceae > Picea > Picea sitchensis. The sequence goes on from SNQJ01S0020926.1 coordinate 199,860, forward strand.
CCTCCATAGCAGTTAAGGCTTCAGTTTCTAGGTTTTATTAAATTGTTAGCTTCAAATTTGTGTATATCAAAGGTTATAGTTACTACATTGCAAATTGTGAAAGAAATCTTTGAAAGATTATATTTTTATTGGTGCAATGAATACTTGAATACATATAAATATTATTGATATAGATACTTATTGTACTTGCTCACAAGATAACTTGTTCACAAGATAAACTAACGTCTCCTCTAGATAGATATTTCTTGTTTTCTCTTATTGTTCTTGTTCCGGGTAAGTACCCTTGTGATGAACAATCCTTGTGGAAGTTGTCATGGAAGAAGTTTATAAGGAAGACACAATTTCCATATGGGAAGCAATAAAAACAGATGGAAACAAAATTAAAGAGACTCAGAGGAGTCAGACTCTAAGGAAGTCAAAAATCAAAAGGAAACCAGAACAAGCCTATGACACTTTGTAGAAAGCAAAGAAATATGCAACAGACAAAAGCATGGACTCTCTCATATGGAAGGAGTTGATCACAGAATTCCAAAAGAAGAGCATGCATATTTCTCATTCAAGCATGAAGCTAGGATTAGGAGGGAGCTAATCCCCAATGACATGATCCATTGAATAATCCATGAATACAATGAAGTACTTGTCTATGTTATTCATTGGAAGTAGTATCCATGATAAGCAACATGTGTTCAGTTTGACTTTAGAAGAAGTCTTCTTCGAAAAGAAGCCTTGAATATCCTTGGTTGTCCATCTACTTTTATGTTCCTATGGTGGAAGTTTGGAGCCTTCAGGAAAGAATGGCATGTAATCTGAAGAAGATTCCATGGAATCCAACATTGAATATAAACATGAGGAAGAACATGAAGATTCCAAGAAAGAAATAAAAGTTAGAACAACCAATTGAACCAATTTGAACCCACTAGAAGTAGTCAAGCAAAAGGAATGGAAGGAAGTTGCAATGAAGAACAATGTATGTGAGAAATTAAGCATTGATAGATACAAGGTGAGACTCAGAGCTAGAGGGTTCTCCCAATAGGAGGGAGAAGACTATGATGACATCTTATTCTAGTAAGCAAATATACCTCTACTCGAGCCATTATATATCATGTAGTATCCATGGGTTGGAGTTTACATCAAATGAATGTAAATATTGTTCTTCTCAACAAAGTAATTGAAGAATAAGCATATGTAAAGCAACCTCAAGGTTTTGAAGTATACCAGAAAGAGACCCTTGTATGCAGATGGAAGAAGACCTTGTATGGATTCAAGAAAACTTAGTGCAGAGCCTCTCATGTACAGCAGAAGCATGGTGAAAACTTCCTATGATAGAGGAAGTATATTGAAATGTTCTTCAGAAGTCTGGATGATGGATTACAAATCCATTACAAACTTCCATGATGACAGATCTGAATAAGTTGAGAGACTTTGATCCAATAGACCCATCTCTATATCGACAATTGATTGGTTCATTAATGTATTTGGAGAATACTCAGTCGGATATTTTCCTTATGGGACGCTTGAGTTATGATATACAATTGCATGGATTTATCGATTCATGTTGGGTAGGGAGTGAAGATTATAGAAGAAGTGCTACTTGGATATGTTTCAGTTTTAACTTTTCCAAGATGTTATGGGGTAGCAGGAAACATAAGTCTGTTGCACTCAACACTCCAGAAACAGAGTATTTTACAGTTTGTGGTGCTTGTACGGAAGCAGTGTGGCTCCATAAGTTGGTTTCTAGATGATCTGATCAGGTGCTAAATTCGACCATGATATAATATGATGATCATATCTATGTGAAGATTTCATAGAACCTGGTGTTCCATGACAGTTTAAAGAACATTGATATCAAGAATTATATTCTTCATGATAAATTCCAGAGGGGAGAAGTGGTTCTCCAGTATATCTCCACAGATGAGAAGATAGCAGATATTTTGGTAAAGCCTCTATCCAAGATGAAAAGTTTACGCACTTAAGGGACAAGCTGGGACTTGTGGAGTTGACTTCCTTATTGAAAAAGGAAGAGAATAATCCCAAGTTAGGAGGGAGGAATAATATGTTATTGATTTATGGGCAGTCATTTTCCAGTTTGGAAAATGGTCCAAGTTGGGTAGTCACCTTCTAGTCTGGAAAGTGGCCCAAGATTTGTGACGGACATGAATTTTTCCAGTTCGAAAAATGGTCCAGATCAGACAGTCATTTTCATAATGAAAATGGTCTGATAGATTGTTGATGACCATATACAATGATTCCCCTTGTGGCTAGTGTGGGGGAATGGTCTAGGATAGTCATTTTTCTTGGTATTCACTCTGAGTAGTGGTCAAGTAGAATGGTATGCCTCATCGGGAATTCATTCCTTTGAAGTTCACAGTTGTGAGCATTTTAGAAGAATGGTTTGTTTTGGAGGTTGGTGCAGGACAATCATTTCCTTAGGAAATGGTCTGGATAGTCATTCCCTGGGGTAGAATCATTCTCTCCATGTTGCACTATGATTAGTGTTGGAGGAATGGCCCAGTTAGGTCAATGGTCCAGGTTCAACAATTAGGGACACACATTCCCTAGGTAAGACTCATTCTCTCCAAGTTGCACTATGATTAGTGCCAAAGGAATGGCCTAGTTAGGTGAATGGTTCAGGCTCAGACATCAAGACACTTATTCTTCTATGCTTGGGAAGAATAGTCTAGATATCCCATGGATGATATTTTACTTTCTGAGGGCTTATTCTCCTCCATATCTCACAAATTTGAGTGGAACAATGGCCTAGATGACTCAGTTTGTATCATGATATTGTTATGAAAGTTGATATCAGATGATATGATCGTTTTGGATATTGTATGTATCTAGATAGTAGTTGTATGGTACTGTGGTGGATGTGTTCCACTGGTTGTGACTAGGTGTCACTGGTTAGTAGTTGTGTGCTACTAGGTGTGGTTGTGTACCACTGGATAGTAGTTGTGTACTACTCTGGATAGACACAGTTGTGTTCTATTGTATGGAATTATTCTAATTTCCATGGAGACTAACACTAGTGTTGGAGGTGATTTCCAGCTAGTTGGATAGTTAGTGTGTTGATGGACGGACATTCTCCAGGTGGAGAATGGTCTAGTCAGGATATATTGTTCATGGACAGACATTTTCCCTGAGTTCACAGTAGTGGACGAAGGGAAAATGGTCCAGGACAATCATTCTTCTAGGACGTATGTCTGGATTAGAAGAATAGTCCTTGTAGCCATAACGTGGCTTCCAACATCTGTTGGAACAATTATTCTTCTAGGACATATGTCCAGATTAGAAGAATGGTTCTTGTATCACTCTATGGAGTGAGTGACTTATTCATCGTCATGTCATATTATTGATATGGAGTATGTCTTCAAGAGATGATGCAATTGATGCTATCATATGATACTAATAGTGATGATGTTGCTCATGAGTTGATCTATGTAATCATGAGATAACATGTGTGGCTATGATGATGCTACCAGTTGAATGGTCTGTTTGTGCTCAATACAATTTTCTTTAATACCTCCCTAGCTAGGAGGGAGTGTTGATATTATGGTAGATGCGGGAGGTATTAACCTCCACGTGTAACCTTTCACAAGACTAGAATATTTTGGGAAGCAAGAGAAACCCTAAAATGTTGGATAATAACCCTAGAAGACAAGTCACCTCAAGAGAATATTTAATATTGAGCTTTTAGCCTCCAGAAAGAGAAGTCATCCCAATCAAGTGAGATAGAGCAGTATAAATAGAGGCCACTAGAGCTCATTTGTCACTCTCTCTCACACACAACTGCATAAGGACTAGTGGTGTGCAAGTTTGGAGAGGGATGCATTTGCAGCTACTACAACTGGAATCTTGGTTATGGTTTGGAATTGCTTCTTGGTTTCTAGTTATTCTTACTTGGTGTGCTACCCTTGGAGAAAGATGTTCTAGCCATTAGTTAGACATTGGTCTACTACCAGAATTATTCTTCCTTTCAAGGTTAAGGTTCTTGGGGTTGGAATTTTTTCCTATGGTTGGGTGACAATATTGTTATATTGTCTATGGAAAAATGAGCACATCCCTTTATTTCTAACAGTTAGTTACAACCTGCTAAAGTTCTGACTATTTTTCCCTTTTAGCACTTAATAACATAGAAATATTATCTTCCATAATGCATAATTTTAGGTACCCAATTTCTAATTTTGGATCTGTAGATGTCTTCTATGGTCCATGATATTTCCATAGACTACTCATGTGCCCCAAACTAACTTGTGAGTAGGGATTTATGCCTTCTAGAAAAAAATCGGTAGCCAAATTATACCTTGCATTATTTAGGCTGTAACTTCCTCATGCAAACTCTTTTTTTATCCCAGGATAGCTCGTTGGAAATCTCTCACTAATATGTTTCACTTAAAAATCAGAAATTGTATATGGCATCTTCGACACTTATAGTTTCATTAAACTTGAACTCCTAAAAATGTTGTTTAGGGCCTTAAAATTCCCCTACAAGATTATGACCTTTAAAACCCTGATAATTTTCTGAGAAATTTGACATATTTCTTCTAATATGGATGTTGATGTGGCATCATGGGTCCACATGGAACCCCAAGGTGATTCCATATAGTCCCCTTGGCCACCCTAGCCCGACCCCGTTAGCCTTTCCCTTATCTCTCCTATATTTCCCCTTCTTGTCTCTTACCTTACCTTTACACTGCACTTTACAAATAGTTAAAAATATTTTTTAAATATGAGCCCACCCATACCAGATTCCCACCTGGAACACATCCAACCTTGAATGGGAAAAGGGTCCCACCTTGTCTTTCAAACCTCCACCTAACACCCTATCATTGGCCCCGAGGATGGGCGAGTCCCATCTCGTAGCCTTTTCTTTCAGTGCACGAACTTGATTTCCCCCTGATCCAATGGTGGAGATGATCAAGAGATCAATGAAGGAAAATCCAATTCTCATCACCAACATTCCAGAGGGTTAAATCCCCCTCCATGATGCAACCCACAAAATTTCCCTGATACGTGGTGCTTTTTAATTAGTTTCACATCGCTAAAGAATAATTCAAAATTGCTTTGTGAGAAATGTGATACCACTTTTGGTATCTGTTGGCATAGGGGCAGACCTAGGGCTCAACGCTACAACAATGCACCAACAAAACCCTAACTACCGACCCTTTCGGCAACACCTGTGAAGTAGATGAAGTCTCACCCGAGGTAGAGGCAGGGGTGGTTGCAGGACTCAGGTGTCTGAAACCTTAGATGGGACATAGATCTATGATTATAATACTTAATAGATCACTTAGCACTGTTAGTTCATCATTATTTAACCAATATCTACTCCGCAGAGAAAACAGAGCATCACAGTATTCACCCTAATCTAATGTATTTAAGCACTTAGCATAAATAAATGGATCAGATATAGTAGATTCAAGCACTAATCACATTCACCTATGTCATATATAGCATCCAGATTCATCATAAGAACAAAGCATAAAAAGATCTATCTATCTATATCAATCACTTAGAAAATAACACATAAATACACCAACACATCGCACAAAGTAGAATAACACAGTATTTACGTGGTTCACCCCCACCCTAGGGCTACATCCACCAACTCTTCTTCTTTATTATCTTCAATCAGTCATCTACATGCACAGAGCCACAAAAACTCTACTCCACATAGGACAGGAGATCTGTGCGCACCTCGCCAGATCCTCCTTCCCCGAGCTAGGCCTATCACACAGCCTTTCACAGTCTGTTACAACCACTTGCACTTAGCTCTACGATTTTCTCACATTATGCACAGAGCATCTACAAACCATTATTGCACTTATCACTTAGCTTATCGTCCAGGCTACTTATGTCACCTAGCTTCTTATTTATACTTTACAAAATAGGCTTAAACATGGGTAAACCCATGGGCTGACATCCCATACCCGTTACGTATTCCCAAATCCCAAAAAGGGGCCGAGATACCACGATCTCTACTTCATCTTCGACAGATTTTCGAAGTACCAAAATAGGCCAAACTTGACCAAGAATCTCCCAAAACTTGGTCAAGGGCCAACAGGCCCCCAACACTCACCTATGACTCATCCCGAGTCACTCTGGTATGACTACTTCTGCTTCGAACACCTCGTGCTTGGCTCGAGCTGCTTCAATTTGTTGTTGTGCTATGACCTCATGTTCAACAAACTCTTGGATGACTGCATCGTTGATAGGTCCCTCTAGACGTTGTTCAGTTGTAGTGACAACCTGCTCTAGCTCTGCTCCTTGGCCTTCTACCTCTATAAACAATGGATATGCCTTATCTTGTATGGGTCAGAGCCTCTGAGTTACTTCCATAACTCTGCTCTGGATAGTGTGGATCTGCTTCTATGTAGTGTGTTTCTCTTGGGAGAGCTTCATTCTTTCCACAACTGACAGGGGCTTCAACTGCACCTATATCTTTTCAGCTTGATATTTCACCTCTTGGCGTTGCGACTCCAGTTCCTTCAGTTTCGAGTTCTCCATGAGTTGTTCATAGGTCTAAGCACTGAAATTAGTGAGTTTCTTACATTCCAGGGTAAGAGCCTTTAGCCTTTCAACTGCGCTCTGGGCGGTTGCTTCTCTTTGGTCTCTTACATCTTGTGGGGTCTCAAGTATAGTGCATAGATCCAAATCTACTATGCTTTGTTGTAGTTGTTGGATGGATTCTATGAGCTGGTTCATCTTCTGTGTAACTCAGTCTTTTGAATTGATTTCTAAGACTGTCACAGAGCGAAGTGATTTGTCGACCTCTTCTTTTA
>SNQJ01S0020926.1:208245-222072 GCA_010110895.2 Picea sitchensis
TCTTCTCTAAAAGAAAAATCTAAGGTTCAAGCAGTGGAATATCACATCGAGAATCAACAACAAGTTCTCCAAATCTTAAAGGACAACCTAACCATGGCACAAAATCGCATGAAACAACAAGATGATCAACATCGTAGTGAAAGAAGTTTTGAAGTACGGGATTGGGTGTTTTTAAGACTACAACCATACAAACAGATGTCCATCAAGAAAGACAAGAAGGATAATAAATTATCACCAAAGTACTATGGCCCTTATAAGGTTTTGCAAAATATTGGTACTATGGCATACAAATTGGAGCTGCCTGCATCTTCACGAGTACACTCAGTTTTCCATGTTTCATGCTTAAAGAAGGTTATAGGCAATAAGATCCCAATTCAAACTATATTTTCAGAACTTGACGAGGAAGGAAAAATCATATTGGAGCCTGAAGCCATCACTGACACAAGAATTTGCCAGCTGAGGAATAGATCCATTTCAGAGTATCTCATTAAATGGAGGAAAATACCGGCTGAAGATTCCACTTGGGAAGATGATTCTTTTATACAGAAGCATCCAGAGTTACTCAAGCGTTGCGAACAACACTTTTCTCAATGGGAGGGGCATGTTAAGCCCTAATATTGGCTCATTACCCCTTAATTGGGGCATATTATATTAGTAATGTTATTTTATTTATGTCGGCTTTAGGCCATTAGTTGTAATTATACCTCCTAGTATCCTATATATACCAAGGAGACATTTTCAATTTGAATCATCTAGGACTTGAACATTTAAGTGGGGTAAAAGGAGGTTTCCCCCTCGAAGAGGCTTATTATTTGAAATTATCTCTTTTTCAAGGCGTTGAGTACTTTTTCTGAGGTTTTTCTATGCTATATTTATATTTGGTTCTTAACACTATCTTGATTTACTGTGTCGCTCAGAGGTGGAATATAGGCGAGTAATATGGTCGGGATCAATTTGGCATTCACTAGATCATCCATGTGCTTGGTTCTCTTTTCATCTGAAGGTCTGGACGGTTCAGCTCCACGAGCAATAGATGGAGAAGCTGGCATTCCTCTCGTCGATGATGCTTGTACACCTGTACACATCGACACGACTCTTTTATTCATGAGGTCGATCAGAAATTCTTCAACATATTTCTCTGCAGCGCTCAACTCGTCTGACATACACGCTCGGGGTTAACAATCTTGGGTTCAGGGAGTAACTTAGACATACTAATGGGATATAGAGAAAGAGCGCGATGATCACTGTACAAAATGAACTTAGTTTGAGGGCTCGAACTCTTGGTTGGAAAAAGTGTTTTCGGTGCATGGCACGATGGGATAAAGAGGTAACTCAGCAACGGGTCACTTGCAACAGGTTAGAAGCCTTCATTAACTTTGTTCTGTCCATTATGGCATGGTCCCAATGGTCAAATGGTGAGTTGTCTATCCATAAATGTCTTTCTACCCGTTCAGATTGTTGGTCTAAAGGTTATAATGTCCCCAATGGCTATATTGCTTCGCCATGGCGAAGTGCCATGTGTCATTGTTCTAATATCCCTGTGAAGCTCCAATTTTACAAATTTTCCTTCTACGAGGTTCCCTCTCTAACCTTCTACAACTTGTTGATCTTATCTCTCTTCTTACTTAGCTTTCTAGCCTTCTTCCCAGTGAGCTTTGTTTCAGTTTGCCTTTTTTCGTTCTGATTCTTACCTTCTTTTGGCATAGTTACTTAGAATTGGTTATATTCTTTCCTAAGATTCGAGGGTGATCCTTCTTCTTTATATGGAGTAGGTACTTCAATATTCTGTGGGTCTTATAGTGTTCTTGCAACTTCGACATATGAGTCTCTAGTGTTAAATAACTTCGATCTGTTCTTATTTTCTTCAATCAAGTGTGTGATCCTTCCAGTCATGAATTATTTTAAATCTTTCTTCTTCTACTCTAAAACTTCTTCTTCTTCTTGCATTCTGGCCTGATCTCTTTCAATCCAAGGTTTTCCTAGTAGCATGGTAAATGGGGCACTGTTCTCAATAAATTTAATAATCTCAAAATCTTCCTCTGTCGAATTTCCATTGGCATTCATAGGTATCCGAGTGAGCTTTCCACATAGGTTTATCATATTTCCTTTGAATATTCCTATTCCTCCTAATGAACGAATCATAGAAGGATTTCCTAAAAGTTCCCAAGTTTTTTCTATCATAATATTTACCTATGTTTCCTCATCTAGAACACAGTCAACGTCGAAGTCTCTTATTCTTTCTTCAAGACATTCGTTTCCTTTGAATATCTCTGATGAACCGACATGTTGGTGGTCATTCAGGGTTTCTTTCATCTTTAGCAATACTTTCTCTGATTCTTTCTGGGATTCTGTCATAATCTTAGTTTATGGATCTGTCCTAGGGTTTTCTTGTCTCATGTTCATTTCTTCAATCTTAGCAATCGTTCTAGGACACTCCAATACTTCATGGGGCATATATTTCCAACAAAGACAACTAGGTCTTCTCCTAGGGCATTCCTTAGCGAGATGTCCTGGTCTTCTGCAACTATAATAGAGGGTTAATCCTCTCTTTCTTTTAAATGATCCCGAACCTTTCTTGTACTGCACGCTAGGATCATGGTAGCTAACCTGCAAAAATTTATTTCTAGGATCTTGCATACACTTATTAGTCCAAACATTCTTTTTATGTATAGGTATAACATATTTTTCACTATTCTTATCAGATCTACTCATATCAAATCTTCTTTCATCTATTAATACCCTAGTTTTCAAGCTAGGATAGAATCTATCAAACATACCTAGATCCATACTGCTGAAACAAAAATTTCCACTTATCTTACTTCTACAGAGCACAAAGATTTTAAATCTTGAACTTTTCAATATTCTTACCTTTATCAGAGCATAGAGCTTTCAGATCTTACCTCTTTTAATAAAAAAGTATCACTTTTTCCTTTCTCAGAGAACAAAGCTTTTAGATATTACCTCTTTTCTTCAGATCAGACTTCTTTTCCTTAGCATAGAGCTTGTCAAACTAAGTAGAGTACAACGCACTAGAGAAACAGATCTATGCACAGAAATTTCACAATTTCAAGTCAGATTTTTGTACAGACCTTCTTCTTCCTCAGTGCCCAGCAATCACAATTTTAAGTCCTGGCAATGGAACCATTTTTTTGGCATAGGGGATGACCCAGGGTTCAACGCTACAACAACGCACCAACAAAACCCTAAATACCAGCCCTTTCGGCAACACCTACGAAGCAGATGAAGTCTCACTTGAGGTAGAGGCAGGGGTGGTTGCAAGACTCAGGTGTCTGCAACCTTAGTTGGGACACATATCTATGATTATAATACTTAATAGATCACTTAGCACCATTAGTTCATCATTATTTAACCAATATCTACTCTGCAAAGAAAATAAAGCATCGCAGCATTCACCCCGATCTAATGTATTTAAGGACTTAGCATAAATAAATGGATCAGATATAGTAGATTCAAGCACTAATCACATTCACTTATGTCAAATATAGCATCCAGATTCATCATAAGCACAAAGCATAAATAGATCTATCTATCTATATCAAGCACTTAGAAAATAACACATAAATACACCAACACATTGCACAAAGCAGAATAACATAGTGTTTACGTGGTTCACCCCCACCCTTGGGCTACATCCACCAACTCTTCTTCTTTATTAGCTTCAATTAGTCATATACATACACAGATCCACAAAAACCCTACTTCGTATAGGACAGGATATTTTCACGCACCTCACTCGATCTGTCTTCCCCGAGCTAGGTCTAACACACACCCTTTCATAGTCTGTTACAACCACTTGCACTTAGCTCTACAAGTTTCTCACAATATGCACAGAGCATCTACAATCCATTCTTTCACTTAGCACTTAGCTTATCGACCAAGCTAATTATGTCACCTAGCTACTTATTTATACTTTACAAAATAGGCATAAACATGGTTAAACCCATGGGCCGACATCCCATACCCATTACATATTCCAAAATCCCAAAAAGGGGTCGATATCCCGCGATCTTTGCTTCGTCTTCGATAGGTTTTCGAAGTCCCAAAATAGGTCAAACTTGACCAAGAATCTCCCAAAACTTGTTCAAGGGCCAACAGGCCCCCAACACTCACCTGTGACTCATCCCAAGTCACTCTAGTATAACTAGTTCTGCTTCGAACGCCTTGATCTTGGCTCGAGCTGCTTCAATTTTTTGTTGTGCTATGACATCCTTTTCAACAAACTCTTGCATTACTGCATCGTTGATAGGTCCCTCTAGACCTTTCTTAGCTATACCGACAACCTGCTCTACCTCTTCTCCTTGGCCTTCTACCTCTGCAAACAATTGATAGGCCTTATCTTGTACGGGTCCGAGACTCTAAGTTACTTCCATAACTCTTCTCTAGATAGTGTGGATCTACTATTTTGCAGTGCGTTGCTCTTGGGAGCGCTTCATTCTTTCCCCAGCTGACAGGGGCTTCAACTGCACCTGTATCTTTTTAGCTTGATACTTCACCTCTTGGATTTGTGAATCCAATGCCTTCAGTTTCGGGTTCTCCGTGAGTTGTTCATAGGTCTGGGCACTGCAATCAGTGGGTTGCTTACCTTCTAGGGTAATATCCTTTAGCCTTTCAAATGCGCTCTGGGCGGTTTCTTCTCTTTGGTATCTTACATCTTGTGGGGTCTCAGGTACAGTGCGTAGCTCCAAATCTTCTATGTGTTGTTGTAGTTGTTGGATGGATTCTGTGAGTTTGTTCACCTGCTTTGTAACTCAGTCTTTTGCCTTTATTTCTAAGACTGTCACAGAGCGAAGTGCTATGTCGACTACTTCTTTTACTTCGAGTTTCTCTTTGAGAAACTGTTCCTTTTCTTATTGTAGTTGTTCTTTTTCTTCATCAAACTTCGCTTGGAGAGCAAGATTTTCCTTTTCTTCAGCACTCTGTTTCTCTACGAGTACTCCTTGTACTTGTTTCAAAGCCTGGGTGGCTTGCTCTATTTCTTCCTATGCTCGTCGAAGGCGAGCTTCAAATGTATCGGATAGGAGGTGGAGGTGAGCTAGTTCATCTCCCAATTTTGGTTCTCCCGACGTAATGGAGACTGCACGGCTGGACTAAAGGGCATGTTGTACCCATCGAAGTTTAGTCTCAATTCGATCATACATCTCCTCTTTCTTTTCTTCTTGTTTCTCTGCTATTTTCAGCGAAGCATCTTGCAGGGCTGCTATGAGGAAGTTGAAGTCAACGGAGGTGAGGACAGTCTGGATCTTGGTCATGGTGACCTTTGATTTCTTCCGGGAGGAAAGTTTCGGAGGAAAACCTTTCCTCTTCTTCAAGGGATCAACCTCGTCTCCTTGCTTATGTTCAACTTATTTTTCATTCAACTCTTCACCATCACCTCCTCGTTTTGGTGATATGGAAGCATTTTTCACGGATTCGTTGTCTAATTCTTGGACCTCTTCAATCTTCTTTGTCCTTCTAGGTCCGGGCGTATCCTGCGCAGTTTTCTGGTTGTCTATGTTGGATATCTCCGCAAGGTCTGTTGGGATACGGAGGTTCACTGACCAGTCCTTAGTGATCGCCTCCAAGTCCTCCTCCGTCATCTTGTAGTAGGACTGAAGTTGTTGCTTGTGTTTGTTGGCACACATTGTGATGTAAATAAAATGTTGATCTGTGCTAAACTTCATCAAAGGCTTGAACCAGTGTAGAGTCTTCGGAGTCATGCGAGGCTCGGACTGTATGGATATCTTCAACTTATTGTAGTAGGTATGAAAAACCACATTTGACTGCCATTGTTTATTCATATCTCTTGAATACCACAGTGTCTTGAACTTCGTGGCCAGTGGTTCAAATGGATCGATGTTCGGGAAGGTTGTACCTTCTGGTATCTCCCAAGAAATAAAATCTATAAGGATCTAGATCCAACTAAATTGAAATTCATATCTTTTATCATGTGCTTCTCTGCAGTCGAGTTCCAACGGGTCCACCAGGTACTTTGCCCATTTCATCTGAAGGCCTTTCACGCACTTCCCTGCGAAGTCAACTACAAAACTGGTGACTTGGGTAGGCGGTTATTTCCTACTAACTTCCCTGCAATCAACTGACAGGCGAGGCACACTATGCCACTCTTGATAGAAGCTACCTTGTAGCCTTGCGTTCCCTTCTCGACATCGCCATAAGTGTCCTTGATCTTCTGTGCTAGAGCGCGATCCATGGATTACTCGGGATAAAACTCTTGTGGATCAGGTCCTTGCATACTCAAGCCCGTGATCCAATTGATCAACGTCATATCAACTATTATACGGAGGTTTAGCCACAAATAGCCGCCATGGTAACAAGAAAGTAGTAACTTGACAAAGGCATTGACTTCCTGGTGTATACCAAAGTGGGGAATCTTCATGACAATCAACAGGGTGGACTGCGCAAGGTTCATAGTCCACGACTGGGGGATTATCTTTGAATTCTTCCCCTTATTTCTGTTCAGGTACTTATGTGGGGTGAGAATGTTATAGAATTTTTTATCTTCGAGGTTGAAGTCACTAAACTTCAATGCTGCAATCTTATCTTGGTCCACTCGAACTGCGTGTATCCCCTTCGGGAGGTACGCCATAACCAAGGTGTATTTAAAATATTTGGGCATGCTATATCGATTTATTGTGCCGCTCAAAGGTGGAATATAGGCGGGTAATATGGTCGGGATCAATTTGGCATTCGTTAGATCATCCCTGTGCTTGATTCTCTTTTCATCTGAAGGTCGGGATGGTCCGGCTCCGCAAGCAGTAGATAGAGTGGTTGGCAATCCTCTCATCAATGATGCTTGTACACCTATAGACATCGACATTAATATTTTAGTCATGAGGTCAATCAGAACTTCTTCAACAACTTTCTCTGCAGCGCTCAACTCGTCCGACATACACACTCGGGGTTAAAAATCTCAAGTTCGGAGAGTAACTTAGACACAGTAATGGGATAGAGAGAAAGAGCACGATGATCATTGTACAATATCAACTTAGTCTGTGGGTTCAAACTCTCGGTTGGAAAAAGTGTTCTCGGTGCATGGCGCGATGGGCTAAATAGGTAACTCAACAATGGTTCGCTTGTAACGGCTTAGAAGCCTTCATTAACTTTGTTCTGTCTGTTATGGCGTGGTCCCAATGGTCAGATGGTGATTTTTTTGTCCATAAATGTCTTTCTACCTGTTCGAAGTGTTGTTCTAACATTATAATGTCCCCAATGGCTATATTGCTTCGTCATGGCGAAGTGCCATGTGTCGTTGTTCTGATATCCCGACGAAGCTCCAATTTTTCAATTTTTCCTTCTACGAGGTTCCCTCTAGAGCCTTCTGCAACTTGTTGATATTATCTCTCTTCTTACTTATCTTTCTAGCCTTCTTCCCAGTGAGCTTCGTCTCGGTGTGCCTATTTCCGTCCTGATTCTTACCTTCTTTTGGCATAGTTACTTTGCATTGTTGAGATTCTTTCCTAGGATTCGAGAGTGATCCTTCTTCTTTATCTGGAGTAGGAACTTCAATCTTCTATGGGTATTCTAGTGTTCTTACAACTTCGACATCCGATTCTCTGGTGTTAAATAGCTTCGATCTATTCTTTTTTTCTTCAATGAAGTGTGTGATCCTTCTAGTCATGAATTATTTTAACTCTTGTTTCTTCTGCTCTAAAACTTCTTCTTCTTCTTGCATTCTGGCCTAATCTCTTTCAATCCAAGGTTTTCCTAGTAGCATGGTAAATGGGGCATTGTTCTCAATAAATTTAATAATCTCAAAATCTTCCTCTATCGAAGTTACATTGGCATTCATAGGTATCTGAATGAGCTTTCCACATAGGTTTATCAGCTTTCCTTTGAATAGTCCTATTCATCCTAATGAAGGAATCATAGCAGGCTTTCCTAAAAGTTCCCAAGTTGTTTTTGTCATAATATTCACTTGTGTTTCCTCATCCAGAACATAGTCAACGTCAAAGTCTCCTATTCTTGCTTCAAGGCATTCTTTTTCTTTGAATATCTCTGATAATATGACATGTCGGTGGTCATTCAGGGTTTCTTTCATATGTAGCAGTACTTTCTCTGATTCTTTCTGGGATTATGTCATTATCTTAGTTTATGGATCTGTCCTAGGGTTTTCTTGTCTCATGTTCATTTCTTCAAGCTTAGAAATCATTCTAGGACACTCCAATACTTCATGGTCCATAGCTTTGCAACAAAGACAATTGGGTCTTCTCTGAGGGCATTCCTTAGCGATATGTCTCGGTCTTTTGCAACTATAACAGAGGGTTAATCCTCTCTTTATTTTAAATGATCCCCAAACTTTCCTGTACTACGCTCTATGATCATGGTAGCTAACCTGCAAACATTTCTTTCTAGGATCCTGCATACACTTATTAGTCCAAACATTCATTCTTTCTATGCATAGGTATAACATCTTTTTCAGTATTCTTATCAGATCTACTCATATCAAATCTTCTTTCATCTATTAATACCCTAGTTTTCAATCTAGGATAGAATCTATCAAACATACTTAGATCCATACCGTTGAAACAAAAAATTCCACTTATCTTACTTCTACAGAGCACAAAGCTTTCATATCTACAACTTTTAAATATTCTTACCTTTATCAGAGCACATAGCTTTCATATCTTACCTCTTTTAATAAAAAAGTCTCACTTTTTGCCTTTCTCAGAGCACAAATATTTCATATCTTACCTCTTTTCTTCACATCAGAATTCTTTTCCTTATCACAGAGCTTGTCAAACTAAGTAGATTACCGCGCACTAGAGAAACAGATCTACACACAGAGATTTCACAATTTCAAGTCGGATCTTTTCATAGACCTTCTTCTTCCTTAGTTCCCAGCAATCACAGTTTCAGGTCCCAGCAACCGAACCATTTGTTGGCATAAGGGCAGACCCAGGGTTCAACACTACAACAATGCACCAACAAAACCCTCACTACCAGCCCTTTCGGAAACACCTGCAAAGCAGATGAAGTCTCACCGGAGGTAGAGGCAGAGGTGGTTGTAGGACTCAGGTGTCTATAACCTTAGTTGGGACACATATCTGTGATTATAATACTTAATAGATCACTTAGCACCGTTAGTTCATCATTATTTAACCAATATCTACTCCACAGAGAAAACAAAGCATCACAGCATTCACCCTGATCTAATGTATTTAAGCACTTAGCATAAATAAATGGATCAGATATAGTAGATTCAAGAACTAAGCACATTCACCTATGTCAGATCTAGCATCCAGATTCATCATAAGCACAAAGCATAAAAAAATCTATCTATATATATCAAGCACTTAGAAAATAACACATAAATACACCAACACATCACACAAAGCATAATAACACAGTATTTACGTGGTTCACCCCCACCCTGGGGCTACGTCCACCAACTCTTCTTCTATATTAGCTTCAATCAGTCATCTACATGCAAAGAGCCACAAAAACCCTACTCTGCATAGGAGAGGATATCTACGCGCACCTCGCCAGATCCTTCTTCCCCAAGCTAGGTCTAGCACACAACCTTTCACAGTCTATTACAACTACTTGCACTTAGATCTACAAGTTTCTCACAATATGCACAGAGCATCTACAAACCATTCTTGCACTTAGCACTTAGCTTATCAGTTAGGTTACTTATGTCACCTAGCTACTTATTTATACTTTACAAAATATTCCTAAACATGGGTAATCCCATACCCGTTACATATTTCCAAATCCCAAAAAGGACCCAAAAAGGGGTCGAGATCCCACGATCTCTGCTTCGGCTTGTGCTCTATCTTCGACAAGCTGTCAAAGTCCCAAAATAGGTCAAACTTGACCAAGGATCTCCCAAAACTTGGTAAAGGGACAACAATATCATCTCACCACTCTGCTAGTATCATTGTCGACGTGCCACCATCCTACCACCATGGATATGTCATCATGGCCCTTCCATGTAACCTGACATGTCGCCTCCACGTCACTATTGAATTCATGTACAAAAAATTACTCAAGTTTTTCAAAATTTCAAAATTTCCCAAATTTCTCAAAATTTATAATTTCAAAATTTCCACCATGGTCACCATGAAACTCTAAAATTAAGCTTCTAATGGCCAATTTAGGCCCTGTGCATGTCAATTCAAACTCTGCACATTCAACACTTCCACGTCAACTTCTCAATTAATTTCACTATAGAAGTAGGGGGTTTTCCCAATTCCTCCCAATTTCACCATGTTTGCTCTATAATGTCCAAAATTTGACTAATTACAAGCCCTAAAATGCTCAAATGAAGGTTAAAATTTGGGATTTTAACCCCTCGTCTCAATTCATTCAAATTCCTCATGAATTTTCCCCCAATTTCACTGGAGTAATTTTGACAAATAATTTGCAAACATTCTTTGAGCTTTAATTTAGAAAATTCATCTTCTTCATGTTACATCTGGCTAATGCAGACTCAGCGTTGAACCCATGGCTCTGATATCATACTGTAATGTACCCAAGACCCCACCTGGGGACCATCACTAAAAAAATGATTCTATCATGCATTGAATTTTCTAATTTCTCTCCAATTCAATCCATTAATTCGCTGTTACCAATAACTCATTAATATGCCATGCATATGAACTCAATTATGTAGTCCTAAAAACATATAATACATGCATAAATATGTAAAATTAAACCACAATAGAGTTAACATAATTAACCACATAGAAAACGTCATAAACACATAAAATAACAGTTATCTTTTAATTAAAAATAATGGTTTGGATACAAACCTCAGATGTTATTTCCAGTGATAAACTCTATTGTTCATTCACTCTCAAAAATAGGTCACCCCCGAGATGGGGCTATGAATCCACCAGGGAAAATGATACCTAATAGAAATTAAGGTCCAACAACACACAAACTCGGGATAAGGAAATGGCACCAACTCTAAAAAAAAATCCACCTCACAGTCTTTCATTCCCCGTAGCCTGTCCCACCCAAGGAAGTGTACCTATTCACTAATCCACATTCCTTTGGATGTACCACTTCCCTTCCAGGGCTTCAACAACAATACTTCCAGGAATTATCAGATCTCTATGGAACTTGGAACACGATGCTTCTCAAAGAGTTACAACACCAGGTAGGCTAGCACACAAGGAAACCTATTCCCAACAATTATCTCACCCAAAGAGAATGATCCACATACCTGACAAACTTCTTCTTCAACCCAAACCACCAAGTATTTACAAGTTAAAAACAAATTCAGAGCTCCCACTCTCTAGGAAAGGGTATGGATGATGGAATGGACATGAATCCATCATGGAATGGAATGAATGAGAATTACACTAATTCCCCACATTATATATGCATGTTCCCTTTTTGACACTTGGCACTCAAGGAACTATTTTTTCCCCCGCTTGGTAATCGGTTCCTCCACTTAGGAACTTAGGATAAAATTATATCATAAGAATTAGGACTTAGGAATAATATTATTTTATTCCCTGTCTTAATCCCCCCCTTGAATTAGCCCTTTTCTTAATCCCTAGCCCCCTTTCCTTCTCATGGAGTCCTAGCCCCCCATACTCTTTCATGTAACTTGGTCTACAACAATGATGTATTTTATTAATATATATGAGTGATTACATTTTACAATGTTGGCTCATAGGCCTTTTAGCATATAGGCTCCCTGGCCTAAATCACACATGCACTCTGGACCAAAACATATATACAAAGGAACTCTGGCCCAAATATTCTGGCTCACCAACCTATAAAGCATATGTACATTTACAACTTTGGGGTTTGGACTTAAGGTATTATAACTTTGATACACATGGAACATTTTACCCATGATGCATATAGAGAGGTTTTATCCCCATTTTGTGGGATAACTAAGGAGATCATGTTTGGAGGCCCTCGGGTTGCAGATATGGAGTGTTGAGAGACTACATGACAAGTAGTATCCACTTGCACAGATGGAGACCCTTCTCACCACCACAGAGGTCGGGATTTTCATATAGAATCCACCACACTCGTTGGCTTCCAAGAGGCATTGAGCCTCTCTCCATGAGGTAAAAGTTAGGTATTCTAGTGAGTGTCATTTCAATATTTGAGTAATTTTGAGTATGTTGTATCTTAGACTACTTTAGATTTCATGACATATGCTTGGATATTATGCCTTTTTCCCTCTTTCACCTTGGTATTTGACATTGTTCCCTAATAAGTTGTCTTCCTCGGGAATGGATTTTCTACTAAGAAATCCCTTGAAGATCCATTATACCATTCCCGACCATGCTAACCACTTTTCATCACTTAAACCCCCCATTTCCTTGTCTCTTGGGATTTTAGGGTGTATTGACCCAAGAAGGGGTTGTCCCTCATTCTATGGGAAGAAGGGGATGAAGGCCCAGAGGGATTTTTGTTGGGTAAAAGATAAAATCCTACATACAGAATTTCCAAATGCTTCACCCATGGATTCCCTAGGAAAACAATGAAACACTTATATGTAAGAAAAGGGGGACCCACAAGAATAATTATTATGAATTCTTGAAGTTTTAGTTGGAGGATAGGAGATCTCATCACGATCCAGCCTATCATGATCATGGATATATAGTGGTATTACATTACCATCTTTTGGTCACCAAGACAGGGTAATGGCTCTCAGTTGCATGGTTGAGAGAAAGGGGATCTCATCACGAGCTAGCCTTATCATTTCCGCCAAGTATTTTTGAGTGACACTGTCATTATCTGGACACCACACCAAGGTATTGGCCTTCAACTTGTCCTTAAATTATAAAAGAAACAAATAATGGTAAAACAATGGGCTTGGAAAAATTGCATTGAAAACGAAGGTGCCACACACCCTCTACAAAGGCTCCCATGAATGAGACACTACAACCCCTTGTATGTCATGAACCCCATGCCCATTGAGTCTTGATCCTTAGCCACTTCATCCACTTTACATGGCTTAGAGAGGGATATCTTGGAAACATTCCTTGACCTAGGGAAATATCTACCCAATAGGATACATCATCAACCCTCCCATATCCAAGCTTAGCAAGTCACATAATGTCTTTGAGAACTTACTTGCTTGACAAGGTAATATTTGATGCACATTTTGTTGGATTACTGAGAGGGGGGTCAATTAGTAATAGAGAAATCTAATCCTTTTTAACCACAAAATGAAAGTGTTATATCAATGTAGAATTATCATCCAATAGTTGTAGAGTAAATAAACAATGAACAAATGAGAAATCATACACAATACACAATACACCAGTGCTTTTACGTGGAAACCCAAAGCGGAAGAAAACCACAATTTTTTTTATTATTATATGTCTTTAAGAATTACATTCATTAGAAGCGCCAACTTCCTTTTTTTTCCAGCTGCAACTGGAAGGAGGCTCCAACCCCCTAGTTTCTCAGGCTACAACCTGAGGGAAGCTCCAACTCCCTAATTCTCTGGATACAACTAGAAGGAGGATACAACCCCCTATGTTCTTCGGCTACAACCGGAAGGTGGAAACAACCACTTTTACTTTCCCCGTCCAACTTCCCTGACGTAGAAGTACAATTATGGAACCACTGTCACACTATCACTATGAAATATACTTATGTAAACCTGTACCAATCAACCTGTATTCAACCTGTACCATAAACAAGTGCATCAACCATGCACCAACCTATACCAAACAACCTGTAATCAGCCTGTACCATAAACAAGTGCATAAACCATGCACCAACTTGTACATCAACATGTACCCTCAATGAGTGCATCAACCATGCACCAAATATGTACCAATCATGCATCAAATACACATAAACTATGACTCATCAAGATGTACCAAC
>SNQJ01S0020927.1:30348-61251 GCA_010110895.2 Picea sitchensis
GAACCCTTCTTGAGGCTGTCATCCCCTCCTTCTTGAGCAGAACTAGAACCTTGAGGGCTGTGGCACCCTTGTTGGGTTATTAGACCTTCATTATAGGCATTTGTCCACCTTTGGTCCTGATCTGGAACATCCAGCACCCTTTCTTCTTGCAGATCTCTTATTATGTGTGACTTGGACAAGGTTTTGCTTCCAGATTTTTCAGTGTGGGGTTTTTGTTGTTTTGTGTGAGGTTTCTCCTTGGTGGCTTGACTGTCCTACATTCTCTTGATAGAGATCTAAACCTTTGAGGTAGATCCATGACTCCTAGACTTATCTGAGCATAAAAGCAGTGGCCTATCATCTCTCATATGTGTCATGCTCTTCTTCATTACATAAAGGTAAGTCTTCAAGAGGTAAGTTGCTACTTCAGTTTTATTTCATTGCTTATACTCAGATTTATTGTTTATGTTCCGATCTATTGATTAGCATACTCAGAAATAAGTACTATGGTTCAGATCTAATTACGAAGAAGTATTTCTATGGATCATTTGTTTTATTTGCTCAAAAATAACTCTACTGTTCAGATCTATTAGTTTTGCTAACTCAAAAATTCATCTACAGTTTAGATCTGGTTGTTTTGCT
Organism: Picea sitchensis; assembly: GCA_010110895.2. Classification (NCBI taxonomy): domain Eukaryota; kingdom Viridiplantae; phylum Streptophyta; class Pinopsida; order Pinales; family Pinaceae; genus Picea; species Picea sitchensis. The sequence goes on from SNQJ01S0020927.1 coordinate 30,970, forward strand.
CATTCAAAAATAAATCTATTGTTCAGATCTAACTCAGAAATTCATCTATAGTTTAGATCTGGTTGTTTTGCTTATTCAAAAATAAATCTATAGCTTAGATCTAAGCTTGTTTTCAGATCTACTATCTTACTACATTTTTGTTCTGAGTTTTATTTAGATTTTTGTGCTCTTGCTGATCTAACTAATAGAAAAATTGAAAGAAAGTTTATTTTATGTCTTATTTCCCTAATTTTAACACTTGCCACTATCAAACTATAGACAGAGACAGAGTTTGATGGCATAATGTGTAGTTCTCGAAAAGACCTTTCCAACGGGCTATCACACGCCTAAAACAAAGATCGTATGCAAACGTTACGACCCCGAGAAGTTGAGGTACCAACTTACCCATCGTGGCCCACCTAAATTTTAGCATTTCATCTCCTAGGGTTAGGTTTTTGGATGTCTAGGGTTTTGGCATTCATGAGTAATGTTAAAAAGGCCTCTGGAGCCTCATTGTAATCATTTTGCTCAGACGAATGCGTGTAGTAGCCACATTTCTTCTCAGAGATAGCTACCACCATTCGAGCAAGTTGTTTTCAGTTCTGTAATTTTACAGTTTCAACCTATTTTCTTTATTCAATAGAAATTATTGTTCACTGGATATCCATTGTTGTTCTTCGTATCTCTGTGTTATTGTATTCAATCTGTCATTCATTTTGTTCCACTCATAAATCTGGATCAGTGGTATTAGAGCGGTCTGCTCTTTATTTGTTTTTCTTTGTGCATGTCCCCGACAAGATCTAGGTACAAGAAGTTGGGACTCGAACCAGTCGAGCCTTTGAAAGATCGGTCGCGCTGAGCCCAACAACAACTCATGGAGGACGACAAGAAAGATGGAGCAGAAGATCCTTTTAAATTGTTGCTCGAGGAAGCCCTTGCATGACAAAGGAATGAAATGATGGACAACTTTGCACAAATCCTTCGGCGGTTACCCACAGGAGACACATCTTCATTAAGCGGCCAAGCAACCCCCTTCAAGGTACAATTAAATTTTGATATTCCATTATTTGAAGGACTGATAGATGCAGATGTTGTAAATAAATGGTTGAATATGCTCGAAGGGTATTTTTCGGTCCACAATTTTTCCAATAGGGAAAAAATTACTTTTGCACTCCTCAAGGTCGTCCTCCATGTTAAGGACTGGTGGGATACTTACTCTGAGCAAAGGGCCACAGAGGAATCTGCAATATTTGTGGTCTCCCCCACATGGGATTCCTTCAAGGATGCCATTAAAGAACAATACTACCTTGTTGGAAGCTACGAGGACCAGTACACAAGATGGACCACGCTACGTCAAGAAAGGGACCAGACAGTACCATATTTCATCAATATTTTCCATACACTGTGCAACAAATTGGGTATCAAAGACTCTGAACGACATATGGTGATCAAATACCGCGGTTGTTTGCATAGATACATTCAAAGAGAAATGGAGTTTCTGGACATCGCATCATTAGGTGTGGCTTATAGATATGTTGTCAAGATCAAGCAGAAATTTAAGCAGAAGAGGCGAGAGTTTGGATTTGCAAACTCCTCACAGCCAAAGCAAGGCAAAGGTGGCCCCAACCCACAAAACAAGGGACAGAGCAAAGATGGCCACTCTCAAGACAACCAGTCCAAGCCGCAACCCAAGAAGGGTAATGAGAAGTCGAAGAAGGACACGGGGAAGTGGTGTGAATATCATAAAATCCCTTGCACAACACCAAAGAATGTCGCTCCAAGTAGTCACTGGTGGTCGAGTTGAAAGCTTCTGAGTCAGAGGCAGATTCTAACTCCGAATCAAATCCAGAAAGAGGAAAGCGGATTATCGATGTCGAACTCAATGCCACTATTGGTACCACCAAAGTCCATCCAAGTGAACCAGAAGAACCAGAGGAAGGGGAACGCCTTTTTCACTCACAGATGTGGGTAAAGGGGGCTCCGCTTCATTTCATTGTCGATAGAGGAAGTCAGAAGAATCTGATCTCAGCAGAGGTCGTCAAGCGGTTGGACCTACCAATGACATCGCACCCGCAACCCTACTTCGCCACCACCTATCAGCTCTTGGGTACAAATGTGAATGTCACGGATTTTCACATTCAGGATGGATTGTTATGCCATTTGGGCCACCTTTGTGTTCCAGCAAGCAAGCGTCCAAAGCTAATTTGGGAGGCTCACTACAGTCGGATGGCAGGACATTTTGGCGTGGAGAAAACTGTGGTCGTTCTATAAAAGCATTTTTATTGACCAACACTGCGACAGGACGTCAGCAAGTATGTCAGATCTTGCAATGCCTGTGTTATTACCAAGCCAGCCATCAAAAAGCAAGGCTTGTACACTCCTCTGCCTACTCCCGAACGGCCTTGGGAATCCATCTCAACGGATTACATGTATGGCCTTCTGTCCACCAAGCAGGGCAATGATTGTGTATTCGTGGTGGTTAATCGATTTTTGAAGATGATCATTCTTACAACCTGCAAGAAGAGCATCACAGCGACAGATACTGCCAAGCTCTTCTTCGAACGGGTGTGTGTCCATTTTGGGATACCACAGACCATCATCTCAGATCGGGACAGCAGGTTCCTCAACACATTTTGGTCAAGCCTCTGGTCACTGTTGGACACCAAGCTCACTAAATCCACTGCCTTCCACCCCCAAACCGATGGCCAAACCGAGGTCGTCAATCGGATGATTGTGCACATCCTACGCATGAATAACTCTAAGCATCTGCGTACATGAGATAAGACTCTTCCCTATGTTCAGCACAGCTACAACAAGGCTCTCCATAGCTCCATCGGCCATAGCCCATTCCAGGTGGGGCTAGGATTCCAACCCTTGGGTCCCATGGATGTTGAACTACCTCTTGCAACCACACAAGCAAAATCTTCCCATGTTCAGTCTAAGGCCGACAAAGCCACCCAGTTCATTGAGCAGATTCAGCACATCCACCAACAGGTCCATGAGATTTTGCAGAAAGCCAATGCTAAGTACAAGCAACGCCATGATCAACATCAGGTACTGCACAAGTTTCAGGTGGGAGACAAGGTCTGGTTACATTTGTAGAAAGAGCGCCTCACAGGGCCCCATCAAAAGCTCCGTCCACTTCGCTATGGGCCTTACACTACCACCAAGGTTGTGGGTGACAATGCTTTTGAGCTCAACACTCCCTCCTTCCTTAGCTTGCACCCAGTGTTCAATGTGGACCTCCTTCGGCCATATTTTCCACCATTATTGGACACCTCTGAGATCACAAAACAGTTGACACCAACAGAGCTCAACCCTGACTGCATGGAACAAGCATCCACTGATCAGATAGTGGACACACAGTTCAAGGGCACCCGCCAGCAGAGGATCCAACTTTATCGGGTTGTCAAGGCAGGACAGCCCCTACACCAAGGCAAGTGGCTCACTCGGAGACAAATTTAGCAAAAATTTCCCCACCTGATGGGGGCACTCAACGCAATGGAAACCATTGCTTCCTAAGGGGGGAGGACTGATCCAGGTGGATATTGGTGGCCACCCACCTATTCCAACTGGCTCATCTTGACAGTTTTTAGTTCAACACGTTCTTCTGTAATTCTTTGTAATTGTGAGTTCTGCACTTCCAGGGATGTTTGAAGCCCTACACAACTTCCAGGTGGATATTGGTGGCAGCCCACCTAATCCAACTGGCTTATTTTGAAAGTTTTCATGTCAGTACATCTTTTTGTACTTCCGGGGCTGTTTTGGGGTCCTAAACAACGTTTTTTGGGCTTGCCACAGTCAAACTATAGACATAGTCAAAGTTTGACAACATAATGTGTAGATATCGAAAAGACCTTTCCAACGGGCTATCACACGCCTAAAACGGAGATCGTATGCAAAAGTTACGACCCCGGGAAGTTGAGGTACCAACTTACCCATCGGGGCCCACATAACTTTTGGTGTTTCATCTCCTAGGGTTAGGTTTTTGGATGTCTAGGGTTTTGACATTCATGAGTAATGTTAAAAAAGCCTCTGGAGACTCATTGTCATCATTTTACTCAGACAAATGCGCGTAGCAGCCACATCTCTTCTCAGAGATAGCTACCACCATTTGAGCAAGTTGTTTTTAGTTCTGCAGTTTTACAGTTTCAGCCTATTTTCTTTATTCAATAGAAACTATTGTTCACTGGATATATGTTGTTGTTCTCCGTATCTCTATGTTATTGTACTCAATCTGTTATTCATTTTGTTCCGCTCATAAATCTGGATCAATTAAATAGTTGGTTTATCCATAGACTCCTTATGTGATAGATTAAGGCTCGCATATGACTCTTAGTCCTAACGGTATGATGAAAAACTACACATCGTCTTCATGTACTATGCAAACGAAATGTCCATGGATGGGAATAAAAAGAATATTCAGTATCTCAGTCCTAGTGGTATGATGAAAAACTACACATGCCCATCGGGTTTTCAAGTAAAATGCAAACGTATGGTCCATATATAGGAGTAAAAAGAATATTCAGTGAAAATTATTACTTCTTGATGTGTTTTGCAGATCAAACGCCATTATTCAACAATAGGGCTAAGGCTAGGTGATGGGTGCTCGACTATGACGTGCACTACTTATCTGCCAGCCTGCGCATGGATGTCTTCATGGACTTTTTAAAGTTGCCATGTTGGCAGGAGCCACTTTTCCAAATATGTCCGTTCATTGATTCCAACCACTGCGTCCGGATCGATGAGGACTGAATGGCAATGTGTTTGGAATTCTATACTATTAAGTCATGCACACCTCGGATCAGTGGAAAACAGGAGCCCAGATTATTTTAATTATTATTTTCCACGGGCCATTTCAGATTTGTTTTTATCCTTTTTGTCATATACTAAATGTTCTATTTTAATACGGGTTTTAATTAAAAAATTCAAAATCAATTTCTCACGGCATCTCCACCAATCGTCCCGATTATTCAAACGAAATTAAAATATCAACGTCAGCATTGTATTGCTTAGCAGAAGGATTAGTTAAATGCATGCAAATACGATTCATTAGACTGACATCAGCCGTGACGCATTATTGCAATTATTTGACATGCAGAATTGCAATTTATCTCTCAAAATCCGAGATTTCCAAGCTTTACTGTGGGCGCTGTAAGTTTGAAATTGTGTTACTGTTCAACGACAGAGAGACGAGTGAGTTGCATTTCACATGTTAGTGGAAAAAATATGTTCGTGATAAGTGTGAAAAGAATATTAAAATTTTAATTTTAATATGAAAAAAACAAATTAATATATATATATATATACGTCTGATATTTATTCCATTTTCTTAGTACTTTAATATATCTTAAATTCATTAATTATACAAATATTAAGCCATTGCCTCCAGCGATGTCAAAGTGCTTTACAGTTGGAGAGCTTTGTGTGTATATGTAACATTAATAAAAATCAAACCAAATACAAACCTCAATAATAATATTTGGAGAATAAAATTTTGATTTTCATCGCTATCATATATGGCTGTATACACAGTAGATTCTTGGTGTAAATCATCTAAGGTAAGTCCAAGTACAAGTACAAATTAGGGTCTCTAACCCACAAATTCCAGCTAAATAAAACTATCAGAGAATAATTTAAGGCAAAATTAGTTGGAGCCTTCTACTCTGGTGGGCTGGTTGGAAAGCTGGTTGGTTGGTTTTCAGGTATTGAAGTCGTTAATCCTCATTCCTTGGCCTCCTTAGAGGGAGTTCCTCCGTTGAGAACTCTTGATTCCCCGATCTCCCTTGCCCATAGCAGGTGTTGTACAATTTCAGGTCGAAGGTTATAACGGCATGTTAATTGCAGTTACTAGTGGTCGTGTCAGCTTTTCAAGTGGGAAAACGACCGAGAAGAATCTGGACGATCACAGTGTGTTGGTCGGTCAGGACGGTCTTCTACTGGGACCCACTTCCGACGGTGATTTTGTTTGTTTGTAGATGTTGTTTGTTTGTATGTAGTTTTGTTAATCATGCATCTCATGACTCTTTCCCTTCAACTATCGAACTTAATTCCTGAATGTTTTTTGGCGAATGAGTTCTGTACTGCATGAACATTTCATCAGTTTTGTAATGTTTGTTCAGACATTTACCAACGTGGGTATCATTCTTTTCTTCTTCATAAGCTCTCTTGTTTCTCTGACGAGAAAATGGGAACGTGTAGCAGCAAAGATCAAATAGAAAAGTCTGTAGTTTCTCCTCCGCGGTCGCCACCTAGGCCAAGAAGCAATAATGTTAATGTTCCAAATACTTCCTCTTCTCCTTTACCAGATGCTCGCCGTGAGTACTCAACAGTTGCAGATCATCAGCCCACAAAACCCAAGGATAATAAAGATGATGAGGACGACGACGATCATCCATTCTTCCCGCATGTAAATAATATTGCCTCCATACCCATCAAGTCTTATTTTTAGCTCTATACTAGGAAATAGCACTGGATTCTTCGTAACTTTCTCATATTTTTCGGAGATTTTGGTTGGATTATCATTACATCAGTATTTCCTATATCATGTATGTGTTTCCACACTCTTGTTGCATATAAGTCTTATTCTGCTGCTCCCATTTTGAATTTCTTACAAATGAAAGAATTAAGGACCGTCGTGATCTGCGAATGCTTCAGTCTTTCCACTTTTGAGATGTGCAATTTTGTTTAGGTCAAGTAATTATTATGTCCATAGGATAGAATAGACGTGTAGCTTCATAACCTTCAAGTTCAATCAGATAATATTGATTTGGGCTACTTTGATCCACCGGGGCTTCATTTGTTGCCCAATATCCTATCATGTTTATTCATAAAGAGAGGTTTTAAAATTGCGAAAAATTAAGAGGAGGGTGTTTTGAATTTCTTACAAATGAAAGAATTAAGGACCGTCGTGATCTGTGAATGCTTCAGTCTTTCCACTTTTGAGATGTGCAATTTTGTTTAGGTCAAGTAATTATTATGTCCATAGGATAGAATAGACGTGTAGCTTCATAACCTTCAAGTTCAATCAGATAATATTTATTTGGGTTACTTTGATCCACCAGGGCTTCATTTGTTGCCCAATATCCTATCATGTTTATTCATAAAGAGAGGTTTTAAAATTGCGAAAAATTAAGAGGAGGGTGTTTTTTAATAGCGTAATCTAAACATTTGACTTTTTGAATCTTTCCCGACTTATTCCGATCAGTTTTGCCCGAAATCCAGTCAGAAATTTAGAATAATTGCTAGAATTGCAAATATCAGTTATTGAGATTGCACAATCCGGGTGGATTAAGGGTTTTTCAAGGTGCTGGATCCATATATACATTCAAAACTGCAATTTTAGTAATGGAAAATTGCAATTTCACCAACAAATTGCATCGTTGGATTCTTGTGATAATTGCCCGAAAAAGTCCAAAAAGTTGAATGTTTAGACTTGTCCATTTTTAATTGACACAGATTTATAGGTATTTGGGGTGGGGGGAAAGAGGAGGTGTGCGAGGTAGGGGGACTTTATAGGTATTGCGGAGATGTTATAGCTATTGGGTTATGGTATATTGGGAAAGAAAATAATACACAATCATCAATGGTGAAAATCTCTTTCAAAAGTAGAAATTGGCAGTGAGGTTGTACCTTTGCCCCTCACTAAGATCACATGAACCCTTTGTATAGCAAATAGCAAACAAGATTGAGAACCAGAGCCCCTATGTTGCATATATATATATATATATCTCAATTGTCCTAACCCCCCATTTTGTATATATTTATGTATATAGGGTTTTATCTCTAATTTTGTATGGTTTTTACTTTGTTGTAGGCCAATTATATTCATTCATAAGATCCCATATCTAAGGACACGTGTGTTTGCCAGTTTAAGGGGTCCCATATTTAAGGGCACATGTGTTTGCCGATTTAAGGGGTTATCCTACAAACCATGATTTTTCAATATCTATGACTCTTTTTGAGTGGGTGATGTCAGATGGGAGAACGATGGTTTTTAGGTTTTTTCAATGATAGGGAAGTTCGTATCACCACTCAACATATATCTCCACACAACCTCATGGGGATGTGTATGCTTTGCTTTTTTCATTACACAAGGAGAGGATTATGATTACCTCAATTTTATTGAGCCTAACCAACCAATTATGTCTCATGTTTGGAAAGATGAATCTCATCCCTCAAATGCAAATAGTCTCCTTGGTATTATGTCGACCTTAGTCTTAAATATGAAAAAACAAAATACAATGATAGAGTACAAGGAAGAAAGGACTCATTTCTACCTAAAGAACAATAAGAATGCCCCTAGGTCAGACTGAGCCCTGGAATCACAATCTCTTGCATCTCCTAATGAAAGTCCCTTTGAGTCCGAATGTTAAGCCCTAAATAGTGGCTCATTACCCCTTAATTGGAGCATATTACATTAGTAATGTTATTTTATTTATGTCGGCTTTAGTCCATTAGTTGTAATTATACCTCCTAGTCTCCTATATATACCAAGGAGACATTTTCATTTGGAATCATCTTGTATTTGGAAGTTGCCCACATAAAGGAAGAAGATTATTATCTGAATTTCTCTCTTTTTCAAGGCGTTGAGTACTTATTTTGAGGTTTTTCTATGCTATATTGATATTTGGTTCCTACCATATGGTATCAAAGCTCAAAGTGTTGGGGTTTCGCTGCTACATCGGAGACACCTTGGCATTTTCGCTATAACTTGTTTTCTACAACGATTCAGAAGGAACGTCTTGGAGGATATTTAGTAGACGGATCAAGGTACGTTGGGTTAAAATTTCAGCTCCTGAGGCCTTATACTTTCGGAGATACAGCCTTTGTAAGATAGGGTTCTAGAATCATCCTGAATTGAGTCATTGCGGAATTTTCGCTATAAAAAATTTTCTGTAATGTTTCAGACCCTGAACTCAGGAGGATATTCACAAAAATTAGTAAGGTATATGTGGTAACAATTTCAGCTTCTGGGTCATCCTAAATTCGTAGATACACCTTGTGGAAGATAGGGTATCTGACAAGTCCTATTGACTAGTCTCAAGCAGGTGTTCCGGGTAAAAAAATCATAACTTCTTCCTAGAGTATCCAAATTGAGTGAAAACAGTTGCATTGGATAGTGGACAGCCCGTAGTAGTTCTGGCACGAGTTTCAGATTTTTATATCAATTATTTTGTGTGGGGCACGCTATACAAGTGAGATCTCCTAAAAAGGCCAAAAATCAACAAGTTGTGAGGAAGTTACCGTAAATTCCACTTGGCACATCCAATTTTGATCAGATCTGTGGCATTGCAGAGAAGAAATATCAGAGACCTACAAACAAAAAAAAATCATACTTAGAAGCGCCGAAATTTTGGAGATACAATAAAAGGAAGATTGTCTAGCAGAACTACCTCAAAATCAAGGTTTAAAGTGATACTTGGCCAACATGCCACCAAAAAAAGGAACTTCTACACCAAATAAACCCAGACAATCCTACTTGGACTCTTGATGAAGGTGAAGAAATGCGTAGGGACATAAATGATTTACAAAAGAAGACAGTAACAAAAGATGAACTACAAGAGATGATGGATTGAATGGAAGTTAAGTTGGAGGCAATAAATGCTAAGATGGATGGTTTAAAAGGGGAGATCATGGAAGGATTGAAAAATTTCCTAATAGAGAGAACACCTAAAAGTGAAAATGTATCCCATGAAATTCATGATGAGGACACAAGGAAGGTGAATCAAGAATGGAGAAACTCCAACTTTGGGTTGAAGACCAACCACGTTCCTAAGATCAATATGAGGAAGTTTGATGGCAAGAACCCAATTACATGGATACTTCAGATGGAGCAATTATTTGATCTACATAATGTGCCACATACACAAAAGGTACGAATTGCTTCTTTATATTTAGAACCCAATCAATTTGTATGGTATCGATGGCTTTGTTCTCGCAAATCACTCNTATATATATATATATATATATATATATATATATGCATCAAAATATATATTTTTTATGTATTATATAAAAAACACTCCCGAAACGCTCTCGCTCCCAGAGATTTTTGAAAATCTGCGCTTCCCACTCCCGCTCCCTGCTCCCAACAGCCTTGGTTTGAATTCCAAAACCACCACCACTAGGAGAAGGCATAGGGACGTGACCCTAGGTTAAATATTAATTAGGAAATCCAAGTAAATTATAAAAGTGCAAAAATTTCATTTACAAAACGTATCGTGATTTGAGAAGAATAAAGAAAAAGGGGTATAATTAACTAAAAGCCTTTTATTAAGGGACTATTATAAAGTATAAAAAAATTTAATCGCAAAGAGATATTAAAGGGTAAGTTCCGAAGTTCAGTAAAAAAAAGTTAAAAAACTAATCCCTAAGTTCTTATTCAACCAAAGTTATAAAAGGGGTTGTTCTAAGTTTATTTAGTATCCATTGCAAAGGAAGATTACCAAGGGTCTAAGTCAAAACTCCAAAGAAATATATTAAAACTTTATAAGAGTAATCAAAGTCCCAAATATTTAAGCTCGACTAAGTTATGGATTTTAGTAAAAAATGGGGAAGGTTTTCTTGTAAAGGTATTTCAAACCCGTCCTTTGCAATAAGAAAATTCAAAGGGACTATTCATGAAAAAGAGATCAGCATCCATATTTGTCCAGACGAGAAAGAAAACAACATAAACATCGACTTGGAAAATCAAATATTAATTCCAAAGCCAAGTATAATTGAAAAGAAAGGCACTTTTGGTGATGAACAATATGAAATTAAGGACCTACAACTAACAACTGATGATTATAAATTAGTATACCAATTCAATGTTACAACTATGTATAAAGAAGGTGTCAACACAATTTTTGGTTTACAAACATTTGGGACCTTCAACCTAAACATGAAGAAGAGGTTTTTGTTTCTCTCATATAAGAAGAAGAAGATAACATTGTAGGATGTTACAACGAAGTCAGGTTCAAAATCACCTTCATCAGAAGACCTTAAAGATATCTCAAAGGTGATCCTTTAGGATAATCAGAAGTTGTTACAAAAGATGCAAAAAGAATTTGACAAGGTTGTCGCTAATAAAGACGAAGAAATTTCTCACCTTAAGAATCATAGTCAAAGTTTGATCACACAAATTAAGAAGTGAAAAATTGAAAAAAGGTCACAACGAGAAAAGCTAAAGTAACTTATTAGAAAGAAATCAATGATCGATAAAGAAACAATGACCGACCATGTTGAAATACAGAAGTCATAAGATGTAAAATTCTAGATCTCAGACAAAGGAACCAATACAGAGCCAATCGACATCAAAAAACCAAAAAGATGCTAATATTGAAACATTGTCAACCAATAATTCACCAAAAGTATCAAAGATGAAGATTCCAAAAATAAGACACAAGATAGAAGGATGCTTTATCATCATCCTAATTATAAAGGTCATCAACAAATTAACCCAAGATGAAACCAATATAAAAAGCTAAGTGAAGAACCTATTATATTGAAGAGAAGCTCAAGTGTAGAATCCTATCATTTCCCAAATCACAAAATTCGCCGCCATGTAGTTTTGCATAAATTTGAGTTAGGGTGGTCTAATCCTTTCACAATAAGACAATTTTGCTCAACGTTTCATAGCTCATATCGTCTTGTATCATCAACGATCACAGCTACAAAAACAAATGATCATGAGAAGGCATTATGAGCTAAAACAAGAGATAAAGTCTTTTCCATAAATATGATTTGAGGACAAAGCATTTCTAAACAAGAAGGCAATGTAATGGACATATATATATATATATATAGTAGTAATAAACAATAATTATTGAAGTGACACGTGACCTAACTTAGGGACATGACCATTCAACCAATGTGACCAATCAATGTGTATATCTACCGTTACGAAGATCATTGTCAATCAATCTATAATCTCTCATATTACACATTCAATATAATATTTTAATCCATATGGATTTTTTAATGTTATCCTATTTATTTTGGATATTCAGTTTATGAACCAAGTTGTTCATGTTCATTTCACACACTAGTCTATGCTGACAGGTTTACTAGGTAGTAGGGATGCCATCCACTAATGTGTAGAAGCATCACTTGGGTTTCCCCACAAGGTTTTCCTTGGAAATAATGATCCATGCTTGATACTGAGTAGTGTGTTACAGTAGTAAACATTGTTTCAAGGCGGAAACCATGCCTAATGAGGCATAAATATCATCTTTAAGACTTAAGGTAGTCATAAAATGGGAACATGAGGTAAACTGTCCTGTGCATTCAACTATACTATTCTGAACAAACCAAAATGTCCAAGAATTGTTAATTCGATAACCATTCTACTCACAGCAGGGTATTGAAATGTAGTTTTTCTTGAGCAAGTAAGCTCAAAGAGAGACCCTTTAATTTACCTGCCGTCTATTTCAAGTTTTTTCTCTAGGCATTCATGAGTGTGTATGTATATATATATATAAGTTCTTAAATGGGGTGTAGTCAAAAGTTCTTCTTGTTGCTTCACCTCATGATTTTTAAGACTTTAATGGCCTTGTTAATGCCAGGAAGCAGAAACTCCAGAGGTACTCAGTGCCAGAAGTTCAACAGACGATGAAAAGAGTAACACAGATGGGAAAGTACATACTTCTTCAGCTTTTGAATCTTCTGAAGAATATGCAACCTCAAAAGAGCTACAAGTGAGTGCACATCCAGGAAGCTTGCCAGATGATTATCATGATGCTCTTGACAAGTTTGGAAAAAGTTTGACAGATTCCCATACTCTTAAATCAGAAACCAACCCTCTTCATGAATCCAAATCAGTGAAGAATGATGCAAGACCATTTACATCCAGATCATTTACAGAAAGAAAACCTATAAGTAAGAAATCACTTAAAGAGAGCAAACAGGAACCACTGCATTCAGCTGCAGCTCCTTCTAAGGAAGCAAAAGCCCTTGCCAAGGCCTTTGCTACTAGAGAAGAATCACATAGATCTACAGCTATCTTTGCAGCACCTGAAGAAGTTGGTAACCTTTCTACTAGAGACACTGCAGAGGCAAGAGAAGCAGTAGCATCCATACAAGGACAGGCCAAAGTGCCAGAAATAACTCCAGCACTTGAGACAGCAACAGAGTTAGCTGCCATGACTTCCAGTGCTGTAAAAGACAAGGAAACTATGGAATATGAAAGCACCAATGTAAAATATGCACAAGAGACAAAAAGCACAAATGCTGATGAGCAACCATCTGTCTCTATTCCAGATTTGACAGAAAAAGATGAGAGATCGACAGCTCCAGCAACAGATATTGCTGCTAACCTTCCCACAACAGACAGCAAAGAGACAACAGAGTCAATTGTAGAAACAGAAAAATGTGATGAAGAATCCCATACAGATCAATATACAAATGCAACAAAAGAAGAAGATGGAGCCAATGGCACAGCAATCAAGGGTGTAAGACTTATCAAACTTGGATGCAGTGATATTGACAATAGGGATTTTCATAGAAAAAGCAATACTGATGAACAAAAAGACTTATCTTATATAAACTTATGTAGAGAACCAACCATGGCTCAAACCCCCAATGCAGCACAAGTTGTTGAGAATTTTCCAACAAAGGACGATGCAATGCTAGCAGGACAAACTATACCATTGGAAGAGTCACAAAAAAAAATCATTACAGATCCTGCCACTGATGAAACAATGGAACCAGATGTCCTAAATACTTATCAAGTAAAACAGGATGCAAGAATTGGGGAACCTGAGATCAGTCATGTTGAAAATGTTATAACAACAAAAATCAGAAGCATTGACCAACAAGAAACAGTCTTGTCTCCAGCTATGGAAGACCGACACGAAGAATCACACAGAAATCCAGCCACTGTTACAACAACAGAAGATGTCGGGATACTTCCAACAAAAGAAAATGAACAGACAGCATACCTGACAGTATCAATAAATAAACAGCAAAAAGAAAGCAACAGAGCTCTAGCTAGTGATGTGACCAAAGAGGGAATTATTCTACAAATTGATGCAGCAACAGAGGATAAAGGTATGGGACATGAAAGCAGTAACAAGGGAAATGTGGAAAAAACAGAAAGCACAGTTGAGGATGAGCAACAATTGACCTTGTCTCCTGCTTTGGAAGAGCAACATGAAAAACTGCAGGCAACTCCATGTATCAATGAAGTAAAAGATGGAGAGATGCTTCACACAAGGAACAATGCCTGGGAAACAAACCCAACAAAAACTTCAGAAGAACTGCACAAAGTCTTGGATCCAACAGCAACTGATGCAACAATAGAAGTAGCTGCTACAGCATTAAATACAGCAGCACAGGGGAAATTCATAGAGAATGAAAGTATTAAGGTGGGGAAAACAGAGGAGATAACAAGTATATATGATGAAAAAAAACAGGACACCCCTCCAACTATGGAAGAACAGGGTGAAGACCCATATCCAGCACCAGCTACCAATGCAGTAACAGGAATTGCTAATCCTCCCATGATGGATAGAACAAACACCACACTCCAAACAGGAGAACATCACAAACTATCATGTACAACTACAACTCATGAAATAAAAGAAGACATTCTGGCTGACAATATTGCAGCAGAGGCTGTACTAGATGTGGAAAATGAATGCAAGGATATTAAAAATGAGCAAAAGAATAAAAATATAGATGTTGATGAACAATTAAATGTGTCATCTCCACCATTGAAAGAGAAATATGAGGAATCAGACACAGCTCAACCTACTATTTCAGCACTAGAAGTCATTAAGACCTTTAATGCGAAGGAAAAAACAAAGGAATTAAAACAAATAATTCTACAGAAAGAACTATTCAACACGGCTTCTGTCATTGATGCAACAATGGAGGCTACTAATGAAGAAAGAGAGGATGCAAAAGTTGAGAAACTTAAAAGCAGTGGTGTTCAAGATCTAAAAGAGCCAGAGACCAGAAGCATTGACCACCAGGAAACAGTCTCATATCCTGTACACCAAACAGAAGAATCATACAGAAGTCCAGTTAATGTTCCAGTAACAAAAGTTGATGGGATGCTTCCAACAAATAACAGTACACAGACAACAGACCTGACAATAACAACAGATGAAAAGCACAAAGAATCCAGTAGAGCTCCAGATGCTAATGTGAAAACTGAGGAAGATGCTTTACTCATTAATGTAGCAAGAGAGACTAAAGGTTTGGAACATGAAAAGAATAATGGGGAAAATGCAGAAAGGACACAAAGCACAAGTGCTGAGCAACAATCGAACTTGTCTCCAGCTTTAGAAGAGCAACATGAAGAGTCAGAGACATGTTCAGATATCAATGCAGCTAAAGAAGTTCCTGAGACTGTTCACATGAAGGAAAATGCTTGGGAAGCAGACCTAATGATACCTTCAGAAGAACTGCATGACCACTCACATATGGAAGCGACTGAAATAAAAATAGAGGCAGATGTTATAGCTATCAAAGGAGCAGCAAAGGGTAAGTCCATAGAACTTGAAGGTAATGATGTTGAAAATGCACAAAAACCAGTAAGTCTGTGTGTCAACAAGGAACAGTTACACTTTCCTCCAGATTTAGAGGAACAAGGTCAAGAAACAGATCCAGATCTAGATACTGATGGAGTAACAGAAATTGTTGAGAACTTTGCCACTATAACTGGAACACATATAAGTGGTATTCAAGAACTAAAAGAGACAGAAAGCAGAATCATTGATGAACAGGCAACAATCTCATATCCATCATTGGTAGACCAAACAGAAGAATCACACAGAAGTCCAGTTATTCTATTAATAACAAAAGTTGATGGGATGTTTCCAACAAATAATGAGGTACAGACAACAGATGAAAACCAAAAAGAAACCAGAAGAGCTCCAGATTATAATGTGACACCTGAGGAAGATGCTCTACTCGTTAATGCAGCAAAAGAGGCTGAAGGTTTGGAACATGAAAGTAATATTGACAAAAATACAGAAAGAACAAATGCTGAGCAACAATCAACCTTGTCTCCAGCTTTAGAAGAAGAACATGAAGATCCACAGACCTGTTCAGATATCAAT
This sequence comes from Picea sitchensis, assembly GCA_010110895.2. Lineage (NCBI taxonomy): Eukaryota > Viridiplantae > Streptophyta > Pinopsida > Pinales > Pinaceae > Picea > Picea sitchensis. The sequence continues at coordinate 46,998 of SNQJ01S0020927.1, forward strand.
GCAGCAAAAGAAATCTTCGAGACTGTTCACAGGAAGGAAAATGCTTGCAAAATGGACCCAATGATACCTTTCAAAGATCTGCATGACCAATCACACACAGAAGCAACTGAAACAAAAATAGAGGAAGATGCCATATCTATCAATGGAGTGGAAAAGGGGGAAGCCATGGAACTTGAAAGGAACAAAGTGGAAAATGCACAAGAACCAGCAGGCCTGTGTGTCAAACAGGAACAGTCACACTCTCCTCCAGCTGTAGAGGAACAAGGTCAAGAAACAGATCCAACCCTAGATCCTGATGGAGTAACAGAAGTTGTTGAGAGCCTTGCCACTATTAATGTAACACATATAATGGGTGTTCAAGATCTAAAAGAGCCAGAAAGCAGAAGCATTGACCAACAGGAAACAATCTTATATCCATCTTTGGTATACCAAACAGAAGAATCACAAAGAAATCCGGTTATTGTTCCAGTAACAGAAGTTGATGGGATGTTTCCAACAAATAACGAGGCACGAACAACAGACCTGCCAATAACAACAGATGAAAAACACAAAGAATCCAGTAGAGCTCCGGATGCAAATGTGAGAACTGAGGAAGATACTCTACTCATTAATGCAGCAAGAGAGCCTGAAGGTTTGGAACATGAAAGGAATAATGACAAAAATGCAGAAAGGACAGAAACCACAAATGCTGAACAACAATCAACCTTGTCTACAGTTTTAGAAGAACAACATGAAGATTCACAGACATGTTCAGAAATCAATGCAGCAAATGAAATTCCTGAGAATGTCCAAAGGAAGGAAAACGCTCAGGAAGCAGACCCAGTGATGCCTTCAGAAGAACTGCATGACCAATCACATACAGCAGCAATGGAAACAAAACTAGAGGAAGATGCTATAGCTATCAATGGAGTAGAAAAGAGTGAAACCACGGTACTTGAAAGTAACAATGTGGAAAATGCACAAGAACAAGCAAGCCTGTGTGTCAACAAGGAACAGTCACACTCTCCTCCAGCTATAGAGGAACAATCTCAAGAAACAGATCCAGCTCTAGATACTGATGGAGTAACCGAAATTGTTGAGAACCTTGACACTATAACTGGAACACATATAAGTGGTATTCAAGATCTAAAAGAGCCAGAAAACAGAAGCATTGACCAACAGGAAACAATCTCGTATCCATCATTGGTAGACCAAACCGAAGAATCACACAGAAGTCCAGTTATTATTCTAGTAACCAAAGTTGATGGGATGTCTCCAACAAATAATGAGGCACAGACAAAAGACTTGACAATAACAACAGATGAAAACCAAAAAGAATCCAAAAGAGCTCCAGATGATAATGCAAGAACTGAGGAAGATGCTCTACTCGTTAATGCAGCAAGAGAGGCTGAAGGTTTGGAACATCAAAGGAATATAGGCAAAAATGCACAAAGAGAAGAAAGCACAAATGCTGAGCAACAATCAACCTTGTCTCCAGCTTTAGGAGAAGAACATGAAGATTCACGGACCTGTTCAGATATCAATGCAGCAAAAGAAATTTCTGAAACTGTTCACAGGAAGGAAAATGCTTTTGAAGCAGACCCAATGATACCTTCAAAAGAACTGCATGACCAATCACACACAGCAGCAACTGAAACAAAAATAGACGAAGATGCTATAGCTACCAATGGAGTAGAAAAGGGTGAAGCCATGGAACTTGAAAGTAACAAAGTGGAAAATGCACAAGAACCAGCAGGCCTGTGTGTCAACCAGGAACAGTCGCACTCTCCTCCAGCTGTAGAGGAACAAGGTCAAGAAACAGATCCCACCCTAGATCCTGATGGAGTTACAGAAGTTGTTGAGAGCCTTGCCACTATTAATGTAACACATATAATGGGTGTTCAAGATCTAAAAGAGCCAGAAAGCAGAAGCATTGACCAACAGGAAACAATCTTATATCCATCTTTGATTTACCAAACAGAAGAATCACAAAGAAATCCGGTTATTGTTCCAGTAACAGAAGTTGATGGGATGTTTCCAACAAATAATGAGGCACGAACAACAGACCTGCCAATAACAACAGATGAAAAACACAAAGAATCCAGTAGAGCTCCGGATGCAAATGTGAGAACTGAGGAAGATACTCTACTCATTAATGCAACAAGAGAGCCTGAAGGTTTGGAACATGAAAGGAATAATGACAAAAATGCAGAAAGGACAGAAACCACAAATGCTGAACAACAATCAACCTTGTCGCCAGCTTTAGAAGAACAACATGAAGATTCACAGACATGTTCAGAAATCAAAGCAGCAAATGAAATTCCTGAGAATGTCCAAAGGAAGGAAAACGCTCAGGAAGCAGACCCAGTGATAGCTTCAGAAGAACTGCATGATCAATCACATACAGCAGCAACTGAAACAAAACTAGAGGAAGATGCTATAGCTATCAATGAAGTAGAAAAGGGTGAAACCACGGTACTAGAAAGGTACAATGTGGAAAATGCACAAGAACCAGCAAGCCTGTGTGTCAACAAGGAACAGTCACACTCTCCTCCAGCTATAGAGGAACAATCTCAAGAAACAGATCCAGCTCTAGATACTGATGGAGTAACTGAAATTGTTGAGAACCTTGACACTATAACTGGAACACATATAAGTGGTATTCAAGATCTAAAAGAGCCAGAAAATAGTAGCATTGACCAACAGGAAACAATCTCATATCCATCATTGGTAGACCAAACAGAAGAATCACACAGAAGTCCAGTTATTATTCCAGTAACAAAAGTTGATGGGATGTCTCCAACAAATAATGAGGCACAGACAAAAGACTTGACAATATCAACAGATGAAAACCAAAAAGAATCCAGAAGAGCTCCAGATGATAATGTGAGAACTGAGGATGATGCCCTACTCGTTAATGCAGGAAGAGAGGCTAAAGGTTTGGAACATGAAAGGAATATAGACAAAAATGCACAAAGAGCAGAAAGCACAAATGCTGAGCAACAATCAACCTTGTCTCCAGCTTTAGGAGAACATGAAGATTCACGGACCTGTTCAGATATCAATGCAGCAAAAGAAATTTCTGAGACTGTTCACCGGAAGGAAAATGCTTGTGAAGCAGACCCAATGATACCTTCAAAAGAACTGCATGACAAATCACACACAGCAGCAACTGAAACAAAAATAGACGAAGATGCTATAGCTATCAATGGAGTAGAAAAGGGTGAAGCCATGGAACTTGAAAGTAACAAAGTGGAAAATGCACAAGAACCAGCAGGCCTGTGTGTCAACCAGGAACAGTCGCACTCTCCTCCAGCTGTAGAAGAACAAGGTCAAGAAACAGATCCAACTCTAGATCCTGATGGAGTAACAGAAGTTGTTGAGAGCCTTGCCACTATTAATGGAACACATATAATGGGTGTTCAAGATCTAAAAGAGCCAGAAAGAAGAAGCATTGACCAACAGGAAACAATCTCATATCCATCTTTGGTATACCAAACAGAAGAATCACAAAGAAATCCAGTTATTGTTCCAGTAACAGAAGTTGATGGGATGTTTCCAACAAATAATGAGGCACGAACAACAGACCTACCAATAACAACAGATGAAAAGCACAAAGAATCCAGTAGAGATCCAGATGCAAATATGAGAACAGAGGAAGATGCTCTACTCATTAATGCAGCAATAGAGCCTGAAGGTTTGGAACATGAGAGGAATAATGACGAAAATGCAGAAAGGACAGAAACCACAAATGCTGAACAACAATCAACCTTGTCGCCAGCTTCAGAAGAACAACATGAAGATTCACAGATATGTTCAGAAATCAATGCAGCAAATGAAATTCCTGAGACTGTTCACAGGAAGGAAAACGCTCGGAAAGCAGACCCAGTGATACCTTCAGAAGAACTGCATGACCAATTACATTCAGCGGCGACTGAAACAAAACTAGAGGAAGATGCTATAGCTATCAATGGAGTAGAAAAGGGTGAAACCACGGAACTTGAAAGTAACAATGTGGAAAATGCACAAGAACCAGCAAACCTGTGTGTCAACAAGGAACAGTCGTATTCTCCTCCAGCTATAGAGGAACAAGCTAAAGAAACAGATCCAGCTCTAGATACTCATGGAGTAACAGAAATTGTTGAGAGCCTTGACACTATAACTGGAACACATATAAATGGTATTCAAGATCTAAAAGAGCCAGGAAACAGAAGCATTGACCAACAGGAAACATTCTCATATCCGTCATTGGTAGACCAAGCAGAAGAATCACACAGAAGTCCAGTTATTATTCCAGTAACAAAAGTTGATGGAATGTCTCCAACAAATAATGAGGCACAGACAAAAGACTGGACAATAACAACAGATGAAAACCAAAAAGAATCCAGAAGAGCTCCAGATAATAATGTGAGTACTGAGGAAGACGCTCTACTCGTTAATGCAGCAAGAGAGGCTAAAGTTTTGGAACATGAAAGAAATATAGACAAAAATGCACAAACAGCAGAAAGAACAAATGCTGAGCAACAATCAACCTTGTCTCCAACTTTAGAAGAACATGAAGATGCACAGACCTGTTCAGATATCAATGCAGCAACAGAAATTTCTGAAACTGTTCACAGGAAGGAAAATGCTTGGGAAGCAGACCCAATGATACCTTCAAAAGAACTGCATGACCAATCACACACAGCAACAACTGAAACAAAAATGGATGAAGATGCTATATCTATCAATGGAGTAGAAAAGGTTGAGACCACAGAACTTGAAAGTAACAAAGTGGACAATGAATCAGAAGAAGACCTAACTATAGATTCTGAAGCACTGCATAAAGAGTTGGACATAACAGCTTCTGAAAGGAAAATAGAAGTAGACGTTACAGCCATCAATGAAGTATCTGAGAGGGAGGTGGCAGAAGTTAAAAGCAATAAAGTGAAAAAAACAGAAGAACCGGCAAGTAATTATGTCGACGGACAACAGTCAAGCTCACCTGCCGCTATGGAAGAACAAATTGAATCAGATCTAGCTCGAGCTACGAATGTAGTAAATGAAATTGCTGAGAACCCTTCCATGATGGATGAGACTACAACAGTAGTACAAACAGAAAATCATCACAAAGAATCCAACATAACTCCATTAATAAGAGATGATGCACATACAGCAGAAATGATGCTAGAAATGGCAAAACAGGATAAAGAATATAGCAGAGCTCCAGCTATTGATGCAATTAAAGAGGACAAAAGTGTGGAACATGAAAGTGATAATGGGGAAAATGCAGAAAAAAACAAAACCACGGGAGAGGACAAGCAACCTTCATCATTATCTCTAACTCTAGAAGAAAAACATGAAGAATCAAAGCTATCCCCATATATCAATGCAGAAACAGAAGTACCAAAGACCAATCACACGCTAGACAATGCATCAGCATCAGACCTGATTGTAGTTTCTGAAGAACTGCATAAACGCTCATACACAACTAATTCTGAAAGGGAAATAGAGATGGATGTTAAATCCACCAATGGAGTTACTGAGGGGAACATGGCAGAAATTAAAAGCAATAAAGTGGAAAAAGCAGAACTGGCAAGTAAATATGTTGACAAACAACAGTCACACTCGCCTGCAGCTATGGAAGAACAAGTTGAAGACTCAGATTCAGCTCCAGCTAACAGGGCTGTAAAAGAAATTGCTGAAAACCTTCCCATGGTGGATGAAACAACAACAGCAGTACAAACAGAAAAGCATCACAAAGAATCTAACATAACTACATTAACAGATTTGGCAAGAAACGATGCACAGACAGCAGACTTGATGGTAGGAATGGCAGAACAGGATAAAGAATCCAGCAGAGCTCCGGCTACTGATGCAATAATAGAGGACAAAGGTGTGGAACACAAAAGTGATCATGGGAAAAACACAGAAAAGGCTGAAACTACAGGTGCTGATGAGCAACCTTCAACCTTGTCTCCAGCTCTAGAAGAAGAACATGAAGAACCAGAGTCATCTCTATATATCAATGCACCAACAGAAGTTCCAGAGACACTTTACACATGGGACAATGCATCGGAAGCAGACCTCATTTTAGCTACTAACAAGCTGGATAAACACTCAGACACAACTTCTGACGGGAAAATAGAGGTAGATCTCACAGCCAGTGATGAAGTAGCTGAGAGGAAAGTGGTGGACGAAAAAAGCAATGAAGAAGAAAAAGCAAAAGAACCAGAAAGTAAATATGTTGACAAAGAACAGTCACATTCACCTACAGCTATCGAAGAACAAGTTGAAGACTCAGATCTGGTTCCCGCCATCAATGCAGTAAAAGAAATTGAGGAGAACCTTGCCATGATGGATGAAACTCCAACAGCAGTGCAAACAGGATACCAGCATAAAGACTCTAACATAACTCTGCTAATGGAGTCAACAAAAGATGAAGACGTTCTAGCTAATAATATTGCAGTAAAGGTTGTAGAAGTTGCAGAAATTGAAGACGAAGTTGTTGAAAATGAAAAAAAGCATCAAATTGCAGATGCTGATGAATGGCAAAGTGTTTCATCCCCAGTTTTGAAAGAAAATTGTGAAGAAACAGATGCAACTCAAACCACTGATACAGCACCAGAAGCTGTTGAAACCTTTACTGATGAGCAGCAAAACTTTTCATCTTCAGTTCTAAAAGAACATGAAGAAACAAACACAACTGAAGCCACCGACACAGCACCAGAAGTCGTTGAGACCTTTGCTGATGAACAGCAAAGTATTTCATCTTCACTATTGAAAGAAAATTGTGAAGAAACAGACATAGCTCAAGCCACTGTTACAGCACAAGAAGCTGTTGAGAACTTTGACACTAATGACAATGAAATGGTCACAAAAGAAACAATGGAAGTGAAGGAGCCACATAAAGAAATCAATATGACTCTTATCACCAACGCAACAACAAAGGCAGGTGTTGAAAACACAAAAAAACATGAAAATGTAGATGCTGATCAACAACAAAGTGTTTCGTCCCCAATTTTGGAAGAAAAAAGTGAAGAAACAGACACAACTCAAGCCACCAATACAGCACCAGAAGCTGTTGAAACCTTTGGTGATGAGCTGCAAAAATTTTCATCATTTGCTCTAAAAGAATGTGTAGAGACAGACACAACTGAAGCCACTGATACAGAACCAGAAGCTGCTGAGACCTTTAATAATGAACAGCAAAGTATTTCATCTTCACTATTGAAAGAAAAATGTGAAGAAACAGACATAGCTCAAGCCACTGTTACAGCACAAGAAACTGTGGAGAACTTTGACACAAATGACAATGAAATGGTCACAAAAGAAACAATGGAAGTGAAGGAGCCACATAAAGAAATCAATATGACTCTTATCACCAATGCAACAACAGAGGCAGGTGTTGAAAACATAAAAAAACATGAAAATGTAGATGCTGATCAACAACAAAGTGTTTCGTCCCCAATTTTGGAAGAAAAAAGTGAAGAAACAGACACAACTCAAGCCACCGATACAGCACCAGAAGCTGTTGAAACCTTTGGTGATGATGAGCAGCAAAAATTTTCATCTTTTGCTCTAAAAGAATGTGAAGAGACAGACACAACTGAAGCCACTGATACAGAACCAGAAGCTGCTGAGACCTTTAATAATGAACAGAAAAGTATTTCATCTTCACTATTGAAAGAAAATTGTGAAGAAACAAACATAGCTCAAGCCACTGTTACAGCACAAGAAGCTGTTGAGAACTTTGACACAAATGACAATGAAATGGTCACAAAAGAAACAATGGAAGTGAAGGAGCCACATAAAGAAATCAATATGACTCTTATCACCAATGCAACAACAGAGGCAGGTGTTGAAAACATAAAAGAACATGAAAATGTAGATGCTGATCAACAACAAAGTGTTTCGTCCCCAGTTTTGGAAGAAAAAAGTGAAGAAACAGACACAACTCAAGCCACCAATACAGCACCAGAAGCTGTCGAAACCTTTGGTGATGAGCAGCAAAAATTTTCATCTTTTGCTCTAAAAGAATGTGAAGAGACMGACACAACTGAAGCCACTGATACAGAACCAGAAGCTGCTGAGACCTTTAATAATGAACAGCAAAGTATTTCATCTTCAGTTTCGAAAGAAAATTTTGAAGAAGCAGAAATAGCTCAAGCCACTGATACAGCACCAGAAGCTGTTGAGAACTCTTATGTAAATGAAAATGCAATGGTGGTGAAGGAGCCACATAAAGAATTCAACATGACTTCTACCACAAATGCAACAACAGAGGCAGGTGTTGAAAATGAAAAAAAACATGAAAATACAGATGCTGATAAACGGCAAAGTGTTTCATCCACATTTTTGAAAGAAAAATGTGAAGAAACAGACACAACTCTAGCCACTAATACAGCACAAGAAGCTGTTGAAACTTTTGTCGATGAGCAGAAAAAAATTTCACCTCCAGTTCTAAAAGAATGTGAAGAGGCAAACACATCTGAAGCCACTGATACAGCACCAGAAGCTGTTGAGGCCTTTGCTGATGAACAGCAAAGTACTCCATCTTCTGTTTTTAAAGAAAATTGTGAAGAAACAAACATAGCTCAAGACACTGATACAGCATCAGAAGCTGTTGAGAAATTTTATGCAAATGACAATGCAATGGTAGCAAAAGAATCAATGGCGGTGAAGGAGCCACATAAAGAATTCAACATGACTCTTATCACCAACACAACAACAGATGCAGATGTTCCAACTATGGATGAAATAAAAGAGAATGCAAAAGTCCAAGAATTGGAAATTAGTAGTGATGAAATCATAAAAGAACCAGAAAGCAGATGGTTTGACCACCAAAAGTCATTCTTGTCTTCAGCTTTGGAAGAACAAAAAGAGTCACACACAAGTCTAGTCAACTCTGGCTCAACTGAAATTGTTAGGATCCTTCCAACAAAAAATGATGCACAGACAGCAGACCTGATGATGCCAACAGAAGAACAGCATGAACAATCCAATAAAGCCCCTTCTACTGATGTGACAATAGAAGCAGATTCATTACTCATCAATGCAGCGACAGAGGAGGGATATGTGGGACATGAAAGCAGTAATGTAGAAAATGAAAAAGAGATGATAACAACAGGTCCTCATGAGCAACACTCAACCTTGTCTCCAGCGTTGGTAGAACAACACGCAGAATCAGAAGCATCTCCAGCCATCAAGGAAGCGACAGAAATTTGTGAGACCATTGATACATGGGACATTGCTCAGACACAAGAGTCGATGATACAATCTGAACAACATCATGAAGAATCAGACACAACATCTCCTCATGAAACAACAGGCATAGATGTTATAACTATCAAAGCAATAGAAGATGACGAAGTTGTGGAACTTGAAAGTAGCAAGGTGGAAAAAGCAGATGAACTAGCAAGCATATATGTTGAAAAGCAACAAGCACACTCTCCTCCAACAATGAGAGAACAAGATGAAGAATCAAATCCTATCCTAGCAACCAATGCAGCAATAGAAATTCTCAAGAACCACCCTACAAAGGATGTTGCACAGACAACAGACCCCACAGTATCATCAGAACAACAGTTCAATGGATCAGATAAAACTCCAGTTGGTGATGTAACAATAGAAAATCTTGAAGATGTTCAACAGATTAAAGCATTATCAAAAGATGCACAATCCATGGGATGTGTAACCAAAAATATTGATATTGCAGAATGTCCAGATACATATGCCAGCAAAGAACAAACAGCCTCATTTCCAACTTCAAAAGAAGAATGTGAAGAATCAGACATAGTTCAACCAAGCAAAGCAACAACACAAAGTGTTGACACCTTGGACTCGAGGAATGATGCAGAGACAGCAGACCACACAGTACCAAGAGAGGGAAAGGAAAAAGAACCTCACAATACTCCAACTACTGAGGAAACAAGGGATAATGATATAGCCATGGGCACAATAACAGAGGATATAAAAGTTGGAGGACTTGAAAGCAGCGATGTTGAAAATTTAGAAGAGATAGATAGCACAGGAGCAGGACAACAACATATAGTCTTGTCAACATATACATTTCCAGCTAGGAGTGCAGCAACTGAAATTGTTGAAGCCCTTGCCACAGGGAACAATCCAAAGCAAGCAGAGCTAATGGTACAAACCAAAGAATGGCAGAAAGAATCTGAAAGTACTCTCACGATTGATGCACCAAGAGAGACAGGTTCTTTTGTTGTTGATACAATACTAGATGATAAACTTGTGGAACAAGAAAGCAATAACATTCAGAATGTAGAAGAAGGAAGAAGTACAAATGTTTACAAACAGCAACCATTTTTATCTCCAGTTAGGGAAGAACGTCATGAAGAATCACAAATAATGTCAGATACCAATGCACTGACGGAAATTGCTCAAATCCGTTCCACAAAAGACAAGGCACAGATAACAGACCCAATTGAAATTTCAGAAGAAATATATGAAGCATCACACAGAACTCCAACTATTGATCCAAAATCTGCAATAGATGATATAGCTATTAAGTCCATCACAGTGGGTGAAGCTGTACAGCTTAAAGACAGTAATCTTGAAAATGAAGAAGAACCAGAAAATGAAATGGCTGATGAACAACAAAGAGTCTCATCCCAAGCTCTGGAAGAAAAGCTTGGGCATTCAAACATAGCTAAACCTACCACTGCAACAATGGAAATTGATGAGTCCACTGGCACAAGGAATATTGCACAGACAAAAGAGATGAGAGCTCCAACAGAAAAGTTTGACATAACAGAGAAAAATACAGAGGCAGAAATTCTAGCTATAGATAGAATAACAGAGGATGTAACAGATAGAATAATTAGAAGCACAACAGTCGAAACTCCAGAAGAAAACAGTCCAGATGTAAACCAACTGTCTGTCTTGTGCCAAAATCTAGAGGAACATCTTGCAGCATCAGCAGCTGTTGAAGCACATTGTGAAATAAAAGAAACTGCAGATGCCCTTCTCACAAGCGAGAATACCTGGACTATATATGAAACAGTACCAATAGAAGAAAAGCATGAAAAACCAGACATAAGTCCAGCTACCAATGAAACAACAGAACCATAAGTTCTATGCATGGATGCAAGAACAAAGGGCATAGAAATTGAGGAACCAAACAGACGTAATGCCCAACCCTTAGAAAAGTCAGAAAGCATGGAGGCTGATAACAGAGTAACAGACAACCAAATCCATTTCAAGAATCAAGCATGGCTCCAGCTCTGACTATAGGAACAGCAACTGTCAAGACTTTTCTCAGACTGAACAATGAAGAGGCAGCAGCCCAGAGCAAAGAATCCGATGTAAGCAATCCTGTGGCTCACCACCTCAGCAAAGATGATTGAGGGTAGCTCTTAAATCTCATGTGTCATGACTTTGTTTTTTTAACGCAAGAGAAAATTTAAGAGGCATTTGTTGGGCACAAACTGAATTAGGTTTTAAGAAGAGTGAGCAGTGTCAGTTGAGAGTTTTGGGGTACAGATGTACTACCCCATGCTCCGTTATGTCAGCAAAATTAGGATCAGTTGTTTCTCTTTATTAAGGGAATATATGGTTGAATTTTTGGTGGAAGATACAGGTAGGAACAGATAAGTGATACTCTGTTTTTTTTTCCGTGTATGTAAAGTCTTCTCCTGAAAGGAATTAATCTATGTATCTTGTTTATCTTCTTCTATTTTTAGTTCCAGATGAGAGGATTTGGTTAGAATTTGTTAGTTTTTGTATTTTTGTTGTGGTGTGTGAATCTATTGGCAAGTACTGACGAGAAATCCAAAGGACTCCAACACAGGGTTTGTGAAATACAACTCCAAAACTGCCATATTTGCAGATTTAAGGGAGCTCCAGACGAGGAACATAGCTGTTTATTGGAGAAAAATAGCTTGGTGAGCTGAATTTAATCTGCACCCATTTGGTATCAGAGCCAGAAAGAATAGCCCAGATAGGAACCCAACTGAACTGGGGATGAATAGGCAGAAGAAATGCAAAGCATGAAAGAATATTGGAGTACAACTACTGGGACAGTTGAAGGCTTTAGAAGCAAGGATAAAACAGGAAGAATCAAAGGATGAACAAGAAAATATTGGAGCCCAAGCAGTTGCCTTTGACCCAATGGAGAGATTAATTGAAGTTGCATCAAAACATGGTGCAAAAGTTAACCTGAAGTTTTTGAAGTCAAGAAGAATTTAAACCTAGATTTGTTAATAAACAGGGTTCAGGAATTCGAGAAATATTTTAAAATGAATAATATGGAGGAAGATGATCCTAGAAGGGTAATATTTTCTGTAACCATTGTCACCTGGTTCATGTTTGTGTTCAAATTCAACAACAATGAAATTCGAAAAAAAAATTGTCAGAATAAGAACACGTGGGCAGGTGCGAATGTATATATTTCAGAAGTTGCATGAAGCAGACATTACGCAAACTCCACAAAACCGTGCATGAAAGGATTCTGGCGATGGTGTGTCAATCATTTGGATCACTACATACAATTTCGGCAAGAGAATCTAAATCATCCATCTAGGGCTTACATTTGAAATATTCCAAGTAAACAAAGTGAACAATGGCGGTTCAGCTGTTAGCCTTCAGGTAATAGATTTGTATTTTATATGGGTTAATATTCAGAGAATTTGGAACAAGTTAATGTAACTTATTAACATTTTCTTATTTTCAATTTTATATGCGTTGAATGCTATGAGTGAGTTTGATAGCAATGAAACCCTTCAAATACTTGGGAATAACCTTGTCATGTGAGCTCATGCCTCAGGGAATTGTGAACCATGTTACATTTCAAGAAGCTTCGAATGGGCTGATACCCAATGTTATGATAACATAAACTCTAACAAGCTTCAAATTCATTCCAGATCTTTATTTCAGCTGGACATTTCATTGATTTGTGACCACCTCTATTGACCTATTGAATATACCTTGCAAAAGGAGCCAAATTTGTACAAAAGTTCAGCAAATTTTATCTCGACCTTTGAGATTCATCTAAATTCAAACCCTAACCTTCAAATCTGGTGAACCCTGTGACTTAGACATATAGATAGATAGATAATATATAGTCTGTTGAGTTGTGGTTTAGTGTCAACTTGGAGCTATTGTTGTGACAATGACCTAGGTTCAAATCCCGGTGGGCATGCTCAACCCTACATGGGGTCTGCCCGGATGTGACTATTGATTACACTGAATATTGTTAATGTAGCCTTCAAGCAGATTATTGTTTGGCACTAGCAAGGTCCCAGCCAACCCTATTCTTTATTGAAGTGTGAAGGTGGGTCGAGCTTACTTTCAAGTTTACCATCCATAAAAGATGGGTTCCCATTTATATATATATATATATATATATATTGGGATCATATCTCATTGAGTCCCTTGGGGTTACCTATGAAAGGCCCAGGGTTGGGTCAGGGCCACTAGCTCTCATGAACATCTGGAAATGCTCCAACACAAACTATCCAGGTACTCGTGCATGCCACAACTAACCTTGGAAGTTATCCTTGCTTTCCTCATAGGGGGAGATATGTTAGCTTTCGAGGCTACTCCAAAAGCGTTTACATGATGCTTGGGTGTGCTTCATGTGATGTGGGGTGCATGGTGTATGGATGACCTTTGATTGTTCTATGATGGACATGAATATGTGGAGGCGGCTTGCTCTTGGATTGCTAGACCTTGTATTGATGCTTATATGGTTTTCTTCCTTGGACTTATGGAGACCTTTAGATAGTTTGGTGACATTCTTCACACTTGCCACATGGAGGTAGTTGCTTGCCTGTGAGGATACCTTTCTTTGGAGGAAGAGTGCTTGGCATTCCAAAGGAGGGTATTGAGACCTTGATGGCATGGGCACACTTGTTTCGCTTGCATGGAGGCTTGTACTTGATTTATACTAGCTTGGATTGAGAGAGAGATCTTGTAGGTGGAGTGGACTGGGGGGAGCACATGGCTTAGGAGGAGTGTTGGATCCTAGGAGGCTTGTGAAGAGGATCATTGGACACAACTCATGGAGGGTTCATGCCTTGGAGCCTTGCTTATTGGATAACATCACCTTGGAGCTTGACATGTGTCTTTTGGAGTGGGGCACTTCACATGTGTGGACCTACTTCTTAGAGATAAGCTTCTTGTAAGGGTTTAGGCATGTTATCGCACGGTTTGTAGGAAAGGTCCAAGGGCTTGAGTCAGGGCTTGAAACCGGCGTAACAGGAGCTTCCCCACCCACTGTCACCTCGATGGGGGGCTCTTTCTATTTAGGAGGGCAAGTCCAAGGGAGACGTCC
>SNQJ01S0020927.1:83252-96000 GCA_010110895.2 Picea sitchensis
AATGTTCAAGAGATAACTCAAACCAATACAGATAGTCCTCCCCAAGAGATGTGCCACTCTTCTTCTCCTCTCTCTAACTGGTAATTGCAGCTTGCCTCATAAGATAATGAGCAAGTGAGTTGTGTGTTAGAAGTGAGGCACTAGCCTCCTATATATACAAGACTGGCACGTGTGAAAGGGTTTCACTGGCAAGGCCAACCTCTCACTCTGGGTGGGTAAACCCACCTTTAATTAATTCTGGGTCTTCAATAATAACTGTTGGGGCCGACTTCTTATTCTGCCCTTTATATTTGTCCGATGACCAATCCGCAAAAGGGGATTTGAACCTTATACAATTACCGACATGATTAATCCACAATGGGGATTAATCCTAATAATAAAATAACAATAATAATAAGAATGTTCTTCGCAGTTACATTATTTCAACACCTCTTGTGCTACAACTCACACGAGCTATCATTTTATGCACCAGGGCTCATAAAGGTTCACCCTGCAACATGTACAAATTACATTCTCTAACCCCTATTACCTAAGCTATATCTGGGCTAGAATCCTTCAGTCTGATGAGGACTTGTTGGTTCTTTAACTCCACTACAAAGCCCTTATCCTCCATAACCAAAACTAAAAGCAAGTTCTTCCTAAGACCTAGTACAAACAAGGCATCATCAAAATCTAAAGAATTACTTGACTCGAGCTGGAAGGGAATAGTACCAACTCCTACTATTGGGTACTTGGCATCATCACCAAGCTCAACCTATACTCTTGAGTCCTACTTCAGACTAGAGAATAATTTCCAAGCTGATGTAATATGTCAAGATGCCCCACTGTCCACATACCACGCATTCCTCAGAATCATGCTAGTAGAGAGACAAGATACCAATGAGAAATCCTTCTCCAACTTGGCATCAAACTTGTTCATCTGAGTTTTTGTAGAGGCTGCTACCTACTACTGTTGTTCCTTCCCTTTACCCTTCTTCTTCTATGGACACTGTGATGCATATGACCATGCCTATGACAAATGAAGCACTTGATTTTACTCAAGTCCTTCTTTCCTGGCTATGAGGTTGACTCCTCACTCATTCCCTTACCCTTATTGGGTCCTTTACCTCTTCTCTTATTTGACTGACAAAATAGAGCTAGGTTCTCATCACCATCCTTCTTGTTGGCCTTT
Source organism: Picea sitchensis (assembly GCA_010110895.2). Lineage (NCBI taxonomy): Eukaryota > Viridiplantae > Streptophyta > Pinopsida > Pinales > Pinaceae > Picea > Picea sitchensis. The sequence continues at coordinate 84,424 of SNQJ01S0020927.1, forward strand.
GACTCCATCCGAGTCTCCTCCTGGATATAGTCATCCCATAGCCTCTCAAAGTTAGGAAAGTTCTCACGAGCACAAATACCTTTGACAAATGGTTCCCATGAAGCTAGGAATCCATTCAGTGCCATGTTGACTAGCTCTACCTCTGCAACCTTCTCCCCATCCGCTGCAAATTGATCACGAACCTATGTGACCTTTGTTATCACATATTTCTGCAGGGGGATGTTTTCCTTTGAAGTTGGCCATTGGGTGACCAAGGGCGAAAGAGTTGGGGTTTAAAAACCGCAAATGTTGTTCATCCAAAGGCGGAGCGCGATTGTGCAAAGGCGTGCATGGATTAAATCTGGGTCGCGGATCTCATGAGGAGAAATCAACGGTGGAAATCCATCAGGCAGATCAGATCAACGGCCATCAAGCGATTGGGATCATAGAGTTGCACGAAGTATAGCGTCAGAGTTCTGAAATCGCGAGGCCAATTCTAGCTGTTGATCCTGGGAAGGGCACGTGGCGCAAAATTAGCATTTCGCTGACTCGCAGGATGGAGCGGTCAAAGGGCAGAGTCATGAGGGCTCACGAAACGCGAAGTCACGAAGTAATCTGGGTCGTTCATTTCAGAAGGACACGTGGTGCACGGTCAGCATAGTCGCGATTTCGCAAGTCAGAAAGGTCAAAGGGCAGAGTCATGAGGACTCGTGAAATGCGAAATCGTGAAATGATCTAAGCCGTCCAACTAGGGGAGCATGTGGCAGCAGATAAGCGAAATCGCGATTTCGTGTTTCGGAGGTTTCAACATGGAGCAAGGCGCGAAGCCCCGAGTCCCGAAATGTCGATGTTAATCAGGGTCGTCCGATGCAAAGGGACGTGTGTCACCCGATCTGAGCGATCGTGATTTCGCGACTCGGAGATTTCAGCATGGAACACAACGTGAGTTCGCGAAACACGAAATCACGACGCGTCTGAGAGTTGGGCCCACGATCACAACCCGCAGTCATATGGAAGTAGGGCCATAAAGAAAGGGAAAGCGCCTATCAAGCAGCGGGTAGCTGAGACTATTCAAGGAAATGATCCTGGCCGTCAGATCAAAGAAACTCCGACTGTCGATCTAGATGCCTCATTTCGCGGGATCGAGCATCGGGATATTTGAAATCAAAGGGAGTGAAAACTCCCGACGGGCGAAATCCTGAAATTTCATATGGATAAGCACGAGGTCACGACCCGAGGTCGCATGGAGCGATGGATAGGAGCTGCGCCAAAGGCCGAAAGCGCGTTTTTTTGTCTCATCAAAAGATCTACGTGGTTTCGAAACGTTGGGCTTGACTTGGAGGAGTCGTAAATGTCTCCTGGAGCATTCACGGGTGTCAGGCTCCATCCCGATCCCGATGCAGGTAGTTAATGAAAGCAGGGGGAGGTGGTTGAAACCTCGCCTCACCCCATAAATGGAAAGCATGGAGGAGTCGACCATGGAAAATAGAACTGTCAGCTCGTGGTACCCCTGTGAGTGGTTTTTCCTGCAAGCCCATACTGTTATGAGATTGCGTCTGATAGAAGAAGATGCAGACGCCAAGTTTTGAATGTAATAGCCAGGTCACATCCCTAATGGTGGGAAGTTGTTTTGAGTACAAATACTCAATTTTGATATTTTGTTAGGGTCGATGGTTGAGCTAAGCTCCTGTATTGTAAAGTTTTAATGAAGCCTCTGGTTCTTTGGTTATGTATGGCCATTTGAGACTTCTTGTTTAATGACAGTCATCTTTCTTATCATCTCTTTTGCTTCTGATATTGAAGACTCGGGCATGGGTGATCCAGTGGAGTTGTTGTGACTGTATTGTAAGGTATGTTTGATTGCAATATTATTATGATGTTTTCAATTTCATGAAGTTTCGGGTTCAAGAGGATCTTGTATTCGAAGCTTTTCCTCCGTAGGTTGCTGGAAGACCATATGTCCATAGCAAACCTCTACTTTTCTTCACCAGTTCTTCCCCCTACTCACACTTTACTACAACCTAYTGACTGAAGTTAGATCGAGACCTTACTTACCTGTGCATGCCAGTCCAGTTTTCTAAGTTAAAGCGATATTATCCTGAGTCTGCGCCCATTAGACCACCCATAAATTCATTCATCRTGACATTTAAACTAATGGGTATTGGGCTTACCTCTGCCGCAATCCAGAGGTGACTTCTAGTGCTAACAACCTTCATAAGGTAATTGGTGACTCAGTTTGATCTAGTCATCTCTACGGATCTAAGTTTGTTCCGCAAGATCATCTTCTTGTTTATGTTCTCACTCTAGTAGAGACTTACCAAGGCATCAAACATCTCCTTCATTATCTTCTTTTCGAATATATGAGGGATCAAATAATCATTTATGGCATCCAAGATCATCCTCTTGGCCTTCACTTCCCTCTTCTTATGAGTTGCCAACTGTTGTAGATTTGTAAGCGAAGGCACAACATCCTTGACAATATCCTAGAGTTCATTCTCTTCCAATAAGAGTGTAACCCTCACCTTCCATGATAAGAAATTCGAGGCACCATCCAATCTATTCTCAAATTTGAAGCTCGTCGATGCCATCTCTAAGACCTACTACACAGACTCCCAAATCCGAAAATTAGTTTTGAAACCCTCTAACTGTTGGTCCTTCTTCCTTGCAATTGATTCACCGCTACAAATCCCCGAAAATTTCAATCAGAGAAATAGCTTTGATACCATGTAGAAATCTCAAGCCTAAATGACTAGAGTCCTTATGATATGAATTAAACAAGTAAATTGTTGAATTTAATTAGTGCAGGAATTAAATTTAGACAATAGCATCAATCACACAATAACTAGAAATTAAATAGCGGAAGCATAAAAATAGTTTCGCACATACACAAGTAATTACTCCTTCAAAAATCAACTTTTCATTCCTTCGAAAAACTTACAAGGAAACCTCCACAAGCTGCCCAAAAAACAGCAGCTACATGGTTACAAAATCACTTCACACTAAGTTGTACATATTTGTTGAGAGTATGGACTATACGGCCTGGCTATACAGACTGTATGCCTATCTATACGGAGTATGCAGCTTGTCCATACAACTGTATGCATGTCTATACAAACTATGCAACCTATCCATACGACGGTTGTACGGCCCTATGATGTAGTCTGGATTCACCTCTACTTGAATTCATGTCTCTCTCTCTCTCTCTCTCTCTCTCTCAACTTACTCAATTGTTCAACCATTCAACTGTATGTAAACCCTCTATCTTGACCTGTCTTTATACTTTTAGCTGAGACCAAAACCCTAATCTATTTTTGAGATTACTCTTAGTCTAAGGCACGAATGCATGAAATACATGTTTTATGCATGAAATACACGTTTTAGACTGAACGGCTAAATATAAGACTTTTCACTTTTTTTACTAAAGTGAATTACAAAATAGAATTACTTTTCGAAAATAAAAAATTATCTTGAACTACTTCTCACACATTCACATTGAACCTGTGCGGAAGTTCCTGTCTAAGCTATATTTCTCAACAGAAACCTCCTTGTAAGGTAAAATTTTTTAATCTATAGATTCTTGAAATTTCTACAAGATAGGATAGAAAACTAATATAGCTTTCATGTATATGATGCATCCTCTCTAGACCTATTGTTCAAGGTTGAAAATGTCTCTTACATTAAGCCCAAGACGCTAGCTCAACCGATTGTGGACAATGTTCGTAGGCATTTGCCTAGTTCCATGCCAATACGTGGTGGGTTCAAATCCCCCTAGGTGAGATGCACTAGTCTACACAACAGGTTCACTAGGGATGCTATCCACGAATGTGTGGAAGCATCCCTTGGGATTTTCCATGAGATTTTCCTTAGAAAACTTTATATGTTGTACTTTATCACATATCCTAAAATATATTAAAATCTCTCTTTTTCTTTGCATGTGTGTGTGTATAGTATAAAGTATATAACATACTTCATCATATCCTAAAGTATATTAGAGTCTCTCTATATGTATACATGATTTTATTTATTTGCAGATCTTTATTGTAAGTAATAAAGTAACCTAAATCAATGTTACATTTATCATGTCAGCAAATATATCGCCAAGGGTCTGGAGAAGCCCTCTCATTTGTTGAGCATGGTTGGATTAATGGAAAAACCGCTCTAAGCCTAGCTGAAGATCTTGTGGGAGGATGAGGCTAAGGGTTTCTTCTGTAATATGAGGTTCATCATTTTATCCATCATATGTTGATTTCTAATGCTAGAAATTACACTTCAAAATCTGTTGTAAGGAGCTTTGTATGAGGGACAGTTTTGTCCATGAAGAAAGGTCACTTGTTGAGGTTCTACCTATCATTCTTCTTTGTTGTTTTACTACTGAATTAGTGAAGTTTGCTGCTGTCATTTCCTTGAAAGGAGGTTGTTGAATTTTCTGGACTTAGTAAAACACATCCTTGCTGCAATAATTTTCTTTTTATAGAGAGCACCTTTGGAAGGGCCCTCTAATTAATTTCCTGCAATTTGAAACAGCATTCACATAAACTGGTTTTCACATGTTGTAACAGCAGTATCATGCCTTCCCATTCATAATTTCAAACCCTTTAAAATTGTCTTTTCCACGCCATCACCATATGGAAAAGCACTAGTCTTGGTCCACCATCCATTTTAATCAAAAGTTCATCTTACATTCTTTATTTATGGATACCCTTTGTACCAAAGGAGAGCCAGCCTAAAGTGAGAGGAAAAGTTGTTGTGGTGACAATGGGCAGCCTTCCTGAGTTCCCCTGGGGTTGCATTTGTGTTTCAGGATTTTATCACTTGAGTGCAGGTTTGGGAGGTAACAGAGTACAAAAATCAAGAAATCCTTAGAGAAAAATTCTCTGCCATTGATCTGAGAACTTTGATGCTCTTATTGGATTGGTTTTCTACCAAAACCTTGAGCTTCTTGAACTCATTAAACACATCTGATTTCAACTTCAAAAAATAGTAATACACCCACGTTTTCCTGGAAAAGTCATCTACAAACAACAAAAATACGTAGCACCGAAGAATGATGTCCAAAGAAAAAGATGCCCAAGAAGTGCGCTAGAAAGAGAAAGAGCCCAAGAAGTGTGCTAGAAAGAGAAAGATGCCCAAGCATGAGTGCACTATACATGAGATGCACAAATGCACATAAAAAATAAAATATACCAACCACAAGATAAGATAATTATATTAATGTCCAACAAATGACCACAAAGTAGGTCAATGGGACTGTTGAGTACAATGATGTTGATATAAAGCAGGGGTACCAAAATGTCTCCTATATAAAGAGCAAGAAGTAAAGTAAAGCATGAGGTCTAAGTTACACCATGGAAAACCCTTGACTCCGAGTGTGGGCAACGGCAATGGGAGGGAGATGTACAAAGGGAAGGGATCCAAGGACTAGATCATGGTCCACTAGATCTATCTCTCCCAACATCTGAAATCGAATGGAGAAAACTCAAGATAGAACGAGGAAGAGTTGAGGGAAGATCTAGACCACCTACTTTGTTGCTATCTAGAAGAAGTAACCCACCTCTGATGTCTAGGTGAATCTCGTTTGCCTGCTAGTAAGGGATTTGGTCTGGTAATGTCTCTGAGGTCTTTGGGGAGGAGGAACAGTGCATCTGGTTTGCACTTATCTGGAGTCGGAGGCAATGTTGTTATTCGTCTGTCTCTCAGTGCCCCTAGCTGATGGGAGCACCATAAAGAAGGAAGTAATCCATTGAGTGAGATCTGGTCTAGGAGGAGGTTGGAGAATGTGGCCACGAAGTTTGAGGGCCTCCTACATGTAAAGGGATAGACATCTCTGGTCTAAGTACTGGAAGAAACTGGATAGGGTCTATATCCCTCTAAACAAGCAATGAAATCTCCCACGAATCTCATCATAATAAATGGGGCAGCGGAATATGAAGTGCTCTTCTATCCCCACTTCACGAAGATGACACAGCTGGAAAATCCTCTCTATCTGTATAGTCTGGTGGTTTGTCTCAACTCGAAGTTTGTGTGAGCCCACTTGGAACTGGCCTAGGGGGATACGAAGAGAATGTGCCCAATGACGAGATGTGTATGGGGGTTGGAAAATGAGTCCATCCCTCGCCTCTATGAAGTGCTCATCATAGAAGGCCATCTTTGGATGTAAGAGAACGCCAAAGATGTGGTGCCCATAGGCTTAAAACACCTGTATTAGAGAGCCTTGGCTCAATAATAAAAAAAATCATTTACAAATGAGGTTTGAGTTTGTGTATTTATACATAACTCAAGTAGGGAATCCTTCCAAGAGGGGTTATGAGCCCACTTAAGTAGGGTGCACTCCCCAAGAGTGTTATTGAGCCTACATATCAATGTTGACTAAGTCAGCCTTAACCGTAGCCTGGTATTACAATAAATGGTGACCTTGTCCATAATTAATGCCTAACCAAATACATCAATAACACAATATGAGATGGTCATGGCCACATGTACATATTACATCAAATAATTCCAACACCTTGAAGATGCTTCATCCTCGAAGCGTTGATAAAAATAATTAATTTGGACAATCCATGGGCATGAGCACTCAATCCAAGATCAACACCATTGGAAGGGTTTTTATTCAAACTTTGCATAGGTGCATTATAACACGCTAATTTTGTATGCCCTGATTTATAGCCTAGTCTCCTTCTAACTTAGTAGGAAATTGAGGTTGTAACTGGTTCCACGATAATTGCTCGTATTTGGGTGTCCTTGGTTTAAACCCTAAGCAAGATATGGCATCTAAATATGATTATTAATGTCAACATAGGGATTGATATGGCTATTGTTTGAACCATGTACAATATTATGGTTTAACAAGTATCAAAATTGTTTTTTTTTTTGGTTTTGAAAAACACGCACTCTGCTTCAAAATCCATACACCTCGATTCTCCTTGGCTTGCTTCATACTGAGCAAGAGTCTAAGGCTTTGAATCACTGGATGAAATATTGATATATATTTCTAAAGTAGGTGTGAATAGTTGGTCCTACTCTTTGTCCAGTGATTTCACAAATCCCAACAAACACTGCATTTTACGGCCCATGCCTCTGGTTCTCTCAACTTCATAGTACTAAGCAAACAATTTATTTGTTGAAATGGCTTGCATCTTGTTTTTTTATGACCCAATGCCCAACATATTTCTTATAAGATATTTGTATTGACAAGTTGAAAACCATCAGCATATGGCATTTCATCTACCAAGAATGATAGTAAACTGGCATCTAACCCGGGGTGGGTCGATGAATAGTACTAACATAGATAATAACAATATCTACTAGAGGCAACAAATCTAGTATGAGAGAAAACTTTGAAGGATTGTGGCAATGCTCCATGGACAAAACCCCATCGAGTCATTCTCCTATTCAAGATATGCATATTCATATAGGTTTGCAAGCTCCTCGCCTTCGCTTAGATTTTTGGGTAGGTCATTCTCTTTTGTTGAAACAAGTAGCCAATGTGCCTACGTCTTTTAATTGTACCTCGAAGGGAGATAGAGTGTGAGATTATGTTTCCTTGGAGCTAACAATTATGAGGCTACGTGTCCTAGGGCTACCATAATTATCACAAGTACTAAATGTTCTTAGCCTTTTTACATGTTGTGGATTCCAACTAAAACCCTACAAGTCAACATAGTCATAATTCCCAACAACTCTTGATATTTTCCTTGGTTCTTCAATTGATCTTTGCGTCTTCATAGGTTTCACCTTCTGCAATTTTCCGCTTCGAATAGGCACTGTGTCTAACATTTTTTCTTAATATACAGAAAACAGGAACAAAAGAACTATAGTTGGTGGCAGGATAATTATTATTAGTAGAATCAAAAGAAGAGTAACCATCAGTTAAAGCTAACGCGTGTTTTCTCTTCCCTCTACAATGATCGAAACTTGAATAATAAAAATGCTCCTGTGTTGCCTCAACTAAAGTTAAAGTGCCATTCACATAATTAGACTTCATGTGATATTTTGAACTTTGAAGTCCATACAGGTTTGTAGGATAGTGGGCATGAATATGATAGCGTAAGGGAGAGATCAATGCCAGCGCATACAGCAGGAATCGGAATTGGATCCTTGAGAATCTCTTTGGTGTCATGTACAAGAAGAAGAATTTTGTTTACATCTTCATGCCCAGGTGGCTTCTCAGTTACTCTAGTAAACTCCATAATATACCTTTATCAACACCTTTATCATTTTCTTGAGGAATTGCCTCATTTAAAGTCTCCAATGGCAATGGTGTTGCTAGTGAAGGGATTTATTGATGTTGATGTTGATGTGGTTGTTGGAACTTGGTGTGATGTGATAGGTTGGATTATGTTGAGAAATATAGCTCGGACAGGAACTTCCACACAGATTTGGTGTGAACATGCTAGAAGTGGTTGAAGATATTTTGAAAAGTAACTCTATTTTATCATTCACTTTAGGAAATAGTGAAAAGTCTTATATGTAGTTGTTGAGTCTAATAAAGTGTATTTCATGCATTAATGACTTAGATTAATCTCAACCATACATCTCATAGAGAGGTTAGGATTTTGGTATATTATTGTTTCAACTAAAAGACAGGTCAAGATAAAAAGTTCAAACAGTTTTTTGTCAAACAAGGACAACAACCAGTTAAGCAGAGCTGAAGAGTAGGAGAGGAGCCATGGTGGAGGGAAGGAGGAGGTCGTACAGTGGTAGGTTGTGCAGTGGCCATCTATAAACTAGAACCGTGTAGTTGTATGGATCTGTACAACAAATCGGTATAAATATACGAAGTTGTAGCGCAGATCCATCTAGTCATACGGATCCATACAGCAGGCCATACAAGCTTCCTTGCAGGCTATTTCTTCTAGTTTTCTGTGTAGAACTATTTCTGAGGTGATTTTTTTTAGCCATGTAGGTGTTAGTTTGGGAAATTGTGGAGGATTCCTTGTAAGCTTTGAATAAGGAATGAAAAGTTGATTTTGAAGGAGAAATTACCTATGTATGTGTGAAACTATTTTATGCTTCCGCTATTTACTTTTCCAGCTATTGGGTGATTGATGCTATGGTCTGAAACTAATTTTTGCATTAATTAAATTCAACAATTTATTTGTTTAATTGAGATTACAAGGACAACAATCACCTAGGGCTGGAAATTTCTACATGGTATCAAAGTTTCTCTCTAATTGAGATTCTCAAGGATTTGTAGCAGTAGATCAACTGCCGGAAACAAGGACCAACAGTTAGAGAGTTTCATTTTTTTTAAACTAATTTTCAGATTTGGGAGCTTGCTAAGTTGATCTTAGAGATGGCATCAACTAACCTTAAATTAAAGGACGGATTGGATGGTGCTACAAATTTCTTGTCTTGGAAAGTTTTTTACGATAGGGTTACACTCTTATTGGAAGAGAATGATCTATGGGATATTGTCAAGAATGTTGTGCTTTCACCCACAAATCCACAGCTATTGGCAGCTCACCAAAAGAAGAAAGTGAAGGCCAAATAGATGATTATGGATGCAGTTAGGATCACTTGATTCCTCACCTATCCAAGAAGAAGACAACAAAGGAAATGTCCGATGCCTTGGTTAGCCTCTACCAAAGTGAGAACGTAAACAAGAAGATGATATTATGAAACAAACTCAGAGCCGTAGAGATGACCAAATCATATTCATTTACCAGTGACCTTATGAAGGTCACATAGATTCATGATCAACTTGCAGCACTTGTGGAGAAAATTGCAGATGCAAAACTACTGAACATGGCACTTAATGGATTCCCAACTTCATGGGAACCATTTGACAAAGGTATTTGTGCTCATAAGAACCTTCCTAACTTTGAAACGTTGTGGGATGACTGTATCCACAAGGACACTCAGATGGAGTCAAAAGCCAACAAGAAGGGTGGTGACAAGAGCCTAGCCCTATTTGGATAGACAAATAAGGGCAGAGGTAAAGGACCCAATAAGGGTAAAGGGAAAGAATAAGGAGTTAGCCTCACTGTCAAGGAAGAAGGATTGGAGTAAAGTCAAGTGCTTCATTTGTCATAAGCATGGACATTATGCATCATAGTGTCCAGAGTCCAGACAAAAAGGACAAAAGTAAGCAACACCTGAAGCAGGTAGCAGCCTCTGTAGAAACTCAGAGGAACGAGTTTGCTACCAAGTTTGAGAAAGATTTCTCAATGTTATCTTGCCTTTCTACCAACACGATTCCAAGGAATACATGGTATGTGGATACTAGGGCATCTCGTCATATGACATCAACCTAACAGTTGTTTCCTATTCTAACAGAGCAAGACTTAAAGGGTTCAAGTTGAGCTTGGTGATGATGCCAAGTACCCAATAGCAAGAATCGGTACCATTCCCTTCTAGCTCCAGTTAGGTAACTCTTTAGACTTTGACAATGTTTTGACATAGAAGAAGTTCAAAGTCTTGAGATCAAACAATGGGGGTGATTATACCTCCAAGGAGTTCAAGGGTTTCTACAAGGAGAAAGGGATCAAGAGGGAGCTAATTGTTTTGTACAACCCACAGCATAATGGGGTTGCAGAGCGGAATAATCGATCCATCATAGGGGTTGCTAAGGCCATGATACATGACGAGGACTTACTAACGTTTCTTTGGGCAGAAGCATGCAACACAAAAGTCTATATCTAGAATAGGTGTCCTCACAGGATCTTGGAGAACAAGACACCAGAGGAGGTATTCACTGGTGTGAAGCCAGAGGTGAGTCATTTTCGCATCTTTAGATGTCCAGTTTATATGCATGTACCAATGGAGAAGAGGACCATGTTGGAGCCCTCCAACGGGAAGGATTTATTTGTAGGTTACAGTGAGACTTCAAGCCTACAGGATCTGTATTCCAAAGTGGAGGAGGACAGTAGTGAGCAAGGATATAAAGTTTAAGGAAGACTTTGCATCCAAGAAGTCCTGTGTGCCTATTCTAGTGACAAAGGATGAGGAGCAAGAAGCTCCAAAGGTTGAGCCAGGGTCACCGATGGCTTCTGACATGAGACCACAACCTTCAGGTAATGAGGAGGAGACATCAACTCCTTCCAATTCTATCACAAGACCTCAATGGTTCACTCAGGCATTGAGGGATGCTCAGGAGTATGTTGAGACTCCTAGAAGCACATTTAGAGAGAGAATACCTCCAAAGAAGTTTCCAAACTACATGGTATTAATGAGCAGCATCATAGATTTCGAGCCTTCCAATGTTTAGGAGGTAGCAAACCAACAAGTTTGGTGAGATGCCATGGTGTACACCTCCATCATGAAGAATGATGTGTGGGACATATTGCCAAGATCAGAGGGGAAGTCAATAGTGACTTCCAGGTGTCTCTAGAAGATCAAGCATGAAGTAGATGGCAACATTGAGAAGTTCAAGGCGAGGTACGTAGCGAGAGGGTTCTCCCAAAAAGAGGGAGTGGGTTATGAGGAGACATTTGCTCTAGTCTCCGGGTACACTTCTATAACACCCTGTTTCCCCCAGTCTGTAAAAATAACTATATTGGCCAAGAACTATGGCAAACTCAAAGACGTGAATGTTTGATTTGACAGGCCTTTGTACAAAAGGTCGATGAATGTAAATTATATCATGAATATGTGTCG
>SNQJ01S0020928.1:17762-34374 GCA_010110895.2 Picea sitchensis
CTTTCCTTTGGGAAGGGAAGCTTTGGAGGACCTCCAAAGTGGGCATTGCATAAGGGGTTTGTGATAAATATTCCACCACAGAGTAGTTCTGGGTGGCCCTTGCGTTTGGGTTATGAGAAGCTTTTTTGAATGCACCTTTGGGAATGTGTGTCATTGTTTCACCCAACGTTTTCTCAATCTATAGAGGAAGAGATGGGAGTTCAACTTCTTTACCCTTCTCAAAAGTGCTTGGTTTACTATAGTCATGTGCTCTAGTCGATATAAAAGCATCACCCCTCACCATATATACGTTCACGGATGCAGGGTTGTTCACAGGAAGAGAGGGGTCTTGACTGCCCCCTTCCATGCTTGCAGAGGCTTGGGTTAGATTTTGCCTATGTTGAAAGGGATTGGTCAACATAGCAGGTTGTTGTTGCATCACAAACTTTTTGGCTTTTGCAAGCCGAGGACATAGATGGGTCGGGTGGTCTTCCACGCACAAGTTGCATGGATACCTCTCCTTTCGTTTCTCACTGTTGTCCCCGCCAGCATTATCAATCGGTTTTTTATGCCCCTTGACCTTCTTTCGTTGTTTTTTCTTTCCTTTAGGCTGCTAGGTGGCCTTTGGGTTAGTCGATTGCACTGTGTGTACCTCCGACATTTTGGTAGGGGGAGAAGCCAAAGCAGTAGTTTGGTTGGTCGTTGTGTGATGTATAGATAACTGTTGCAACTGCTTCGTCAATTGCTCAGTGGGATTTGTTTGTGTTGAACCAACAATACCATCGACATGTGGTCTAGCTCTTTGTCTAGTTTTATCAAGTATTGAGTGTGGCACATCTGGCAAGATGTTGTATAATAAACCAGATTGAGAATAGATGAGCTCAAATTGTTGAGCTCTCATGATGGTGTATTCTTCGGAGAATACTCCCAACGTTGCGACATCTTTGGATAACTGCGGAACCAAAGAATTAAAGAACCACTCAAGCAGGAATGTTGGTTGGACTAGCACCTTAATTAAACTCTTCCAGCATCTCCATTCTTGGATGTGATCAGAGATATGGTCCGCTGTTGTCTGTTCAAAATTGGCAAGCATCTTTGTGTCAGCATCGTATCTCACAGGTAACTGGAAATGGTTTAGGAAATCCATCACCAGTTCGCTGAAGGAAGAATATCTTGAGTGATCGATCTCAATGTACCATTTCACGGCACTCCCAATGAGAGTACGTTGAAACAATCGCAACTGTACGGAGTCATCTTTCAACAAGTTAGATGACCACCAAAGATGGAAGGTAGTCACATGATCTCCTGGATCTTTGTTAGGCTTGGCTTCAAACTTTGGGATGTTTGAAGGAAACTTCATCGGCATAGGATTCCAATGCGGATCGTGAAAGATAGGTTCATTCAACAACCTTGTCAAATCTAGCAAGTGCAAAGTTTTTAGGAAGGGTAGTTTGGGTTGTTGGTGATAACCTGGGAAAAAGGGGCCTGGAGTTTGACTAGCACCAAGTTTCCAGGAAAAGTTCAGTTGCTAGCCTGGATTCTGGTAGAAACCTTGGCCCTAGCCATCGTATGGATTTTGCGTATGTGGAGACATCATCGGTTGATTTCCAAAATAGGACATAGATGGTTGGGCATGCATTACATTCGAAGGACTTTGGTAAGAGTTTCCCCATGTCGGTCCCATGGGTATAGGCATAGTAGTTTGTTCGAGGTTCCATTGATTGTGGAAAGAATTACCCCAGATAGGCATTTCAGACGAGGGAACGGATCCCTGCCATGAATTCCAAGGCCCTGATGCGGAAGAAGCTCCTAGGTTTGCCCCCTATGTAGGAATAGTACCCTGCATAGGAATAGGTTGTCCAAAACTGGGATTGCCCCCAGTCGGGAAGGCGGTTGATGAGAAGACGTTGGTACCAAACATTCTGATCAAAGAAAACGGTGTCGAACCTACTAGCATATTATGCGAAGGTGGTCCTTGACTTCCTGCTCCAAATAAACTATGGTGTGTAGGTTGCCCGACGGACTGTTGATGCAAGCCATCGAGTGAAGGGAACGAAGGAGTTATATGACCTCCTCTGTAAGGGAAAGTGTTAAAAGGAGAAGGATTGCCCCCCATGTGACCTTGCAGAGGAGCGCTACAGCTCCCTACCCCCAGACCTGAAGTCTATAAAGTGGAGTAGGAAAGTACAAGACTTGTACCCGAACTAGGCATCCCGTATGAGAACGGAGGGCCTGTCACACTTGGTGTGAAAGGGGTTGTGGACACCGCCAAAGACGAGATCAGACCACTGTGCGATGTAGAGGTGGTCGAGACCATGGTGGCTCGGACTGGTGACAGTGGGTTAGGAGGTGAAAACTCTCTTGTGGTGACAACCGTAGTGGGAATTGAATAATTCCCAGAAGCAGTAACATCATTTGTTTCCATTGTTGTGTGCAACATTGTCTGGCGCTCGTAAAATTGAATTGGTACGATGAAAGGTGCCAAGAAATCAGTGGTTGGGGTTTCAACCAGGCCAAGAGTGTTCGCTCCAAGGTCCAAAATGGTCGATTCCTCCAGATGTTGGTCTGGCACAATTTCTTGTGACCCGGTCACTTCAAAAGACCCTTGTTGGTCTAGCTTTTGCCTTAGTAGTGGCAGGGGTGGCTCTAGTGTAACTGGTGGTAGGCCTAGAAGCCTTCGTGACCGGTGGAGCTCGTGATCCTCCACTGTGTGAAAAGATCAAAGACACTCTAGGGTAGTCTAAACGTTCAAAAGTAATGCACACTAAAAAAAGTCCCTATAAGATAAGATGGGCAAACACTAAATTAATTGGAAGAACAGTTACAACAACCAACACTAGAGCAACTTACCAGTGCAAGTGCAAATCGAAAATGGAATCACCCTCTAGGTATAATCTGCAAAGAGTGGTTCGATGTCTGTCCTAGGTACCATGGTATACCCCCACAATCACCTGTGTATGTCCCTAAAAAATATAGGCAACTAGGTTTCCAGCGCGCGAATAGTCACCAGGCGGGTACAGTCGAAAGTTGGGTAGACCACAATGAGCAGGGTATTGAGCCCGAAACCTGTCAAGGGTATCGAAAGCAAGTGGTCTGGAAGACAACTAAGGACCTCGAACGGATTTGAGACCCACTAATCCCTGTGGAAAATGCAATCGACGGAATCCCAAAACAAGCCCTCTATATGTGTTCTCCACTATGATTGGTCCAGATTTGGAGGGGTTATCTCTGCTACCTTTCCGCACACGACCTCGTGTTTATCCCCTGTGTTAGAGGGGGGTCCCAGATAACTTTAAAAATACTAAACTTAGACACTCCCTAAATCAGACTCCAATGTTTGACTGTAATGGCCTTGAAGAGTTTCCTCTCCAACCTAATCCAAGGCCCTAATCCTAAACTAGTTGGTTAACCCTACAAACATAAAAGTCTAATAAATTTTAGATTTAGCGTTAATTTTATGGCTTTGTCTTATGTCAAGGAGTATGAAAGTGAAATTGATGATGTGTAAAAGACGAAAGGAAAAATGAATAACAAGCTGGAAACAAAAACTTTCACTTAATGCAAAATTTCAACAACTTTTCAAAATAAAAAAATAAAAAAAATTAACCTTTCTAAGATTTTGGACAGCAAACTCAAAAGGAATTTCACTCGACTATGAACTACTTATGATCTAAGTAAACAGCAAAAAATTATGAAATAAAAGACTTTTCCCTGGCTAATAATGCAGAATCACACTCTTCAACCAAACAAACAAAAAAATGAAAGAGATTTTTTTATTTAAATGTTGATAAAGCAAAAAGGAAAAATACCAACAAGTAAAAAACCAAGAAAAACAATTATGTCCTAAATCACAGATCACAAAGAATCACTTCAAGAAATCATACACTGGCAACTTAAAAAATGACTCTCACACTTGTCTAAAAACCCCTAAAAATTCTTTTTTATGACAACTTTTAAATGAGAAAAAGCGAGCTAAGGCTAAGATTAATCCTAAGCTACTGACTACTAAGACAGAGATTCAAAAATCTGAGAAGTATAACTCTCATCAAGGGAAAGGATGACTTCCTTACCCTCAACAAAAACTATCATGCACAAGCATGCTACTGATAATCCAACAGCAAGCGTGTGAACATGAGCTGTATAGAGCCAGAGGGCATGTACATGTGGGCTGACCTTCTACAGGCCGTGTGTATCTCTAAAAACTCTGAAGAAAAAAAAAATAACAACAGACAATCCAAACCAAGAAGAGACCACTAATATTGAGAATCAGGATCCCTTGAGGGCTTGGACACTCTTTTTAACAGAAAAAAGAAAACAATGAAAGGAAAAAATTCGTAAATAAAACCAATCTGAGATAAGACTGCAAACAACCAAGACTCAGACAGAGTTCCAGAAAACCCCTGAAATTCACTGATTATAATAGGGAAGAGGATGACTGCCTCAAAAAAAATTTGGAATCTACATGCTACTACTACTTCTTCAGCTAGCGTTCACACGCGAGCTGTAAGAGAGTAGGTCGCGGGTACAGGCGTCCAGACCTTATGCAGGCCACGTGTACCTCTGTGGGTCTCGAAAAAACATAGTCAAGCAAATAACAAAGATAGCTGGTATGGGAAACCAGACTCTCTGCTAGCTCAGACTTTACAGAAACTAAAAAACACAGGCAAGAAAACTAGTCTTTTAAAAACTACCCAAAAAATAAAATTTCAGGAACCCTAGAGACTTCCACAGCATGGTCGCCAATTCTGTTGTGAGGGAAATCCCCTTACGGACTAGCAAATAGGGTTATCTTATGCATGTATATATGACCAAAAGAAATATACTTTCTACCTTCGTCCCCAGACTTAAACCCCATTAATTTTCAGCAAATACATGGTTTAGACCAACATACCTTGTTCCAGATGTTCAATGTTAATCCTCCTTCATAGTTGATCGCTTGTTGGCATCTATCCTCTCAAGATTCACCTGCGTACAAAACAAGCAACAAACTACACATGCATTTTACCTACAGACTAATGGGTTAGATATTCAAACATATATTTATTGAACTATGAAGAACTCATATAGTGGGATGGGAAAATCATTTCTTTATTATTAACTTTAATGAATCAACTTACAATGTTGAGACCGGCCACTGCTCCATGAATCCTAATCCTGAGCTCCTCTTCAAATGTCCTCCAACTTCTTTTCTTTGTATCTCTTCTTGCACAAGGATGGCTAAAGGGTTGGGACAATGGGAATATGCAATTGGGCAAAGTTTCTTTACTCTATTTCTCCTCTTCCAAATGGGACCCCTACCCCTTCTTTTATAGGCTAGAAGGAGCTAGGTATTTGGATGAACCCTTGGCCTTGCATGGCTAGGAGTTTCAGTTAACTCACCCAAAGTTGTGTGTTCCATTGGCAAATTTACTTTTTTCGTGCTTTTGTCGGTCCACGCAGGTTGTTTTAGGTCAGCTAGCATGTACACGCATGCAGTAATGGAGTAGGGTGCGTGGGCCCTTATAAAAGAGGTTTTTTAAAGAGTTTTTCAACAGTGCTTTGGAAAAGAAGGGATCTGAGATGGCCTGATGTCAGGTAAGCATGTATGGTGCAATTTAGGGTTATAACAAGGAGAACCACCTCTCTAAAAAAGAAGGGGGACTAATGTCTTCATGAGGTTTTCATTTCGGTCTTGACAGATTCAAGCGTCAACAGTACTATAAAGTCTATAGATATCACTCCCTGAGAAAATAAGTTGAATTCAATGGGAAGAGATATGTTGGAAGGACGGCATTAAGGCATCCCCCATAATCCAACTCAAGAAGACACAATGAGAATGATTTTGAAGGTCTCAATTGAAATCTATAAGAACACATCATCGAGTACGTCTCTTGCATGCACATGATGGAATAACACAAGGAAGATACCCTCTAAGAAACAACCAATAATGGAATTCGTTGAAAGAGGCAAGGACTTTCACCAATGATGAAAATGGAAACCAAGGTATAGCATGAATCCCAATATGTGAATAGAAGTATTGAAGTCAAACACATGGGAAACCACCCAGTCAATAACCAATGATGAAATGGCATATACTAAGAACAAGGTAACCTACCAATGATGAAAATAGGCCTAGGTTGCTATCGAATCTAGGTCAAAATCTCATAGCAATCTGTCATAGTCAATGAGACATGACCCACTTGTGAGAAATCAATGGAGACCTTCCACACTGGAATGACTAAAGAACAAAGATATTGATGGTAATGAGAACATATTGAAAATCAAGAAGTATGACATGGATAGTTGGGTAATCTATGGAATGGTCGACATAGGATAAAACTTCCTTTGAACATAAGCACAACACAATGGTGACTTGGGTAGCATTTGACACAAAGTTGAGCAATGATATAATTGTTTGACATAGTAGGCATATACAAAGTCTCAAATGTGACTAGAAGAGTAACCAGTAATAGGAGTAATGAACTCAAAAATCAAGGTTTATCTCACAAAGATCATACTAAAACCCAAACTACTAATTAGACTACTCAAAAGGACTCAAGACGATTGCCAAAAAAACAAAGACCTTTGTTCTTTCCCCCCTCTCTCTATTTTTATCATAATTGTTTTTTTGTGTCTTTTTCATGTTATCAAAGATTGAAAAAGAATAAAATAATGCTACAATATAGTGGAGGAAATGAGTGTCATGGTGCAAGTAAAATAGTTCTAAGAACATGGAACATACCTTGAAAAATGCAGGAAGGGTGTACAAGATATTGGTACTCATCAAGATGTTTGCTCCAAGGATAGGGTTCTAAGGTGTAGAGGCATCAAATGCAAAGGAAAGTGGCTAAGGATAATTCATAAGTAGTAAGAAGCAAATGGAAAAATATAGTGGGAATTAGGCTCAAAAGCGTGAGTAGCAGTTTGCAATGTAGCAATACAACTCAAAATGTAAAAATGGGAGCCCCATGGTAAATGGCTAGAAACATATTGAGAAAAATTCATGCAGTTTTGAAACCAAGTCATGGTGGAGATAAAATGGCTCTCGAGCCTATGAAAAACTTTAGTATGGGCGCAAAAATGAGAAAAAAGGTTCTAACTAGGGCACCCATGATCAATAAGCTCAACCACACAAATTATGACACTCTAAAACAACAATAAGGCTTTGTGTCGCAGCTCAGTGGGGTCAATCTTAGAGAAAAAAATGGAACAGGGAACTAAGAATGAAAAATGAAAGGAAAAAAATATAACATGTATTCCAATTTCGAGTCCATTACCTATTAGTGGATCAAGTTGGACCAAAGTGATTAAATAATGCCAAAGAAAATGTCTCTGAATTTCTATATATATGGCCGAAAACATTCATCCAAAAGTTAATAAATCTAATATATAAATCTTTGTAAACAACTTGTGCTCTGGAATACAAAACTTGAAAACAAGAAACCTTAAAAGTACAATATGGTAGAAATAATTGCATAGTCTTTTGGATTATGCCTAGTTCTTCTTCAGGTAAATCCCATTTCTAGGCTTATGCCAAGTATTTCTTTGGTCTTCAAGCACTAAAATATCTAGTTCAGGAAGAAAGAACAATTTATGATCCATGTCTTCCACAATCTATCATTCATAGTCATATATTCAAAGATAGACTCACGCAAAGGCAATTCAACATTTAAGAAATTGCATGAAATGGGAGGATTGACGATCCATATGAGTGAAGTGAAATTGTCATGTTCCATATATTGATGGAGATTATGATCAGAGGTGGTAGAGTCTATTAACAAAGAATCACAATTAAAAGGGCATGAGAACCCACAAATAGTGAAATCAATCTCAAGAGAAATATTTAAGTTGGTCAAGCCAATATCAGGAAGCAAGGGTTCCAATGCCCCCATTGGATGAAAAACTTGGTCAATTTTCGAGGCCATGTCCCAAGAAGGAAAACATGAGTATAAAGACTCCTTCTCATAATAAATTGAACATCAAGGATATGATTCCACATAATTCACCCTTTGCAGGGTAGAGTGCACTCGAATAATAGGAACATACAAAGGGGTATCCTGAGCTAAATTCAAATTAGGATGATGATTATCATATGCAAGTTGATCGATAGTTACAATGCTTTTTTTGTGAGGAAAATGCATCACCCAAAAGAGTGTAGACACCATAGCATTCAAGGCATATACATAATCATGTCCAAGGAGCACGTTGAATTTCAATGGGCCATCCACCACTATCATATTGATTAGGATAGTCTTCCCGTTTATCGTGATAGGAAATTGAGGAAGAATCCCCAAATATTCACTAGGTTTTCTATCAAAATCGAACAGTTGACTAGTAGCTAAAACAAGCTTGGGAGAACCCAAAGTTTTCCAAGTCGAGGAAAAAATGATTGTAGAAGTTCCTTTATCTACTATACATTAGTAAATGTTTGTTGTATTAACTTCAACCCTTATTTGGAAGGGTGCAGAAGAATGAATGAAAGACTCAACAAGATTATTCCAATCAAAGGAAACCATCCTTGAAGTTGCAGGGAGCATGCTCAAAGTGAGCGGAATTATCACTTGTTCAGAAGATTTTGAATGGAAAATTCAGAAAACATGGCCAATAAACACATCACTCTCCAAAATAAAAGTTGGATCAATCGAAGACTACATCATCTTGACCTCTTCAGTACACTCATCACTCTCCAAGGGAAGAGTGGGATCATTTGAAGATTGTATAGGTTGGACTATTGGCTTGCTTCCATGCATCCTTCCTAACACTAGGTGGTTGATGACCCAGGGTTCATCTAGAGTTTACCAAAAAAAACCCAAGGAATTCTCATATCAATCTTTAGTCTATGAAGGAATAAGGTCTCACCTAAGACCCATGAGAATCATAGAGACCATCTAGTATTATGTCAGAGATGAAGGTTTAAATCATACAAGGAACCCACTTAGACTAGATTTAATACATTCCAACACAGTTCATTATCATATTAACAACATACATCAATAACACATTCATCCATTTAACTCATAATCAACATGGCCATTGATATGGAGAAAAACAACTTTATATTATTTCCATTCAAATAATATCATGAATACATTAAGAGACTCATATTGCACTAGGAATAGCACCATGCACTAGTATACCTTATATCAATGATGCATTACAAGGTGTCATGCTCTCTTTGTCGAATTCTACACATAATACTAGATTGACTCCATTACATACTCTTTACAAAAATGTTCCAATCACATATAAAATTATTGCATGGACTCACAACATGACTCAAGCAAAAACAACCCAGACTAATTTCTCCTCTATTGCAAATCCCATACTCTTTGAACTCTCTTTTGTGTCTTCGATGCTCCTTTTTTTTCTATTTCTCTACTCTAGATCTCTATTACTTTCTCCTCTGATCCACTCACTCTATTGATCGCTAGTTCCACATGCATCTGCCACATGGATGTAGACCACATAGTCTCTTTGGAGTCGTGGCAGTACTAACGAACTTGCCAACTCATCCCTTAACTTCCCCACGATCTCTTGTTTTGTCTAAGGTAATCATTCAAGAATATTCCCAAAGATATTCTTCTTGATTTTGTGTGCATGTAGTATCTTCCTAGTTTTTAATGTGCATTATAGAACTCTTACTGGTGTGCACACCTTATTCCATTTGTCGTGTAGTTGCTAATGTGTGCACAAAATTGAAGTATGTGCATGATTTTTCTTATGCACGCGTGCAAACTTATCCAAAACTTTGAGTGCCAATAGGCCCCACACATTATTACTTGGTTTGTCCTCAAGCCAATGGCCTTGATTAGGGTGTGATAGATGCCACAAAAGGAACCGTCTTAATGAGTTCAAGAAGGAACTCTTAGAACTAACTGTCAATTTCGTCTAGGGTGGTGTACAGTTGTTGAGTGAGTTGAACCACCTCATCTATATCAGTATCCATGATCTAGGGATCTCAAAGGTCAATACAATCCATTTTCTTGAGTGTGTGGGTGGTTGTGATATGTGCTACTATAGGAAGAGTATATAAAATTTAGGCCTTATTGGCCACATCGTTGGCTAACTTAGAAATAGTTTGCTTCTTTTCCCGAGCGGCAGTGATATATTTTGTTTTACTCACAATGGTTATCGTCATGGCCTGGATCTCACCTGGGAGTAGGGAAGCCAAATTAATCTTATGTTGGGTGACCTATGCTTCAACTGCATGAACCCTAATATCAATGGAGTTGATTTCTGGTGGATTATGCAAGTCATTCCAAAGGGTAAAACTGTACTCGACTAAACCTGAAAAATATTTGAGTTAGTCTTGGCTATTTTGGAGGGCTTCCTTGGCACCACAATCTTCTGTTATAGCTCAATATATGTCGGTGTCCACAACTAGATTCGTGTGTAGAGTGTGAGGTTCTGGGACTCCAAAACCCAAAGACACTCAGTGAATTCTACGGTGCCTATACATTAGGTTGTGCATGTTTGGATGGACGCAATGCTTCTTCGAAATCATTGAGGAGTTCAACATGAATTTCAGGGAAGCCTTGCGCTATGATTCGATTTATATGTGCACTACGACTTCGAAAATATGGAGTGTTTGAAGGTCCTTCCACATAGCCTCTACCTCCTATTGCACTAGAACTTCTTCTTGTATTTGTGACATTTTATTGGTAAGGGCCGCTATGACTTCTTGGTCATATTGCTAGTGAATTTGTTCATACACCTAAGTGAGAGTCTAGTTCCTCTCCCCAATTTCATTCATGATTGTGGTGACAAAAATTTGCAAGTCGATGGTAGGTACCTACACAAGATCAAGCTTGGCCTTGGCCAAGTCAACTAGGAAAAAATCCAAGGGGCTCACCTGCAACACCCTTTCTTGGCTAATGCATGGAGTTTCTTTAGAGTCTAGATCTTTAGGAGGAGAAATCAGTGGTGAGGGCAGGGCCAACTATTGATTGAGGGAATTGAACTTCCCCTTGACATCCCTCTGGGAAATTTGTTGACATGACAGCTGTGTTCGAATATCCTTGAATAAATTACAAAGGGTAGTCACATATTTTCCTATTTGCAGTTCCCGAGTACCATCCTTTGGCCATTTATTTGTGTTCATTCATCGGTGATTCACAGGGCCCTGACCGAGGTGAACATTCGATTATGTGCAAGGATTCGAGACCTCTTCTTCAATCCGAGTGGCAATCGGGGAGGGTATATGTTATTCCTCTTTGTTGAGGTCCAAATTGATGTCTCTCCTAATGAAAAATCAGCTATATTGGTGCAAGTGTAGTCCCAACTTGCAAATATGATGATGTAATTTTAAGATATGGCAAAGGCAAGGGTGGTGTGTGAGCATGTGTCTATCGGAAGGTCATTGTAGGGATGAATTTATTACATTGAGAAATTATATAGCGACGAGTGCACCAAATCCATTTTCGAATGGGCCTCAAATTGAATGGTGTGAGATTTGCAGATAGTGGGGACATATCCCATTGCGCTGCCCAACACTAGAGAAATACCAAAAAACTCACCATAATATATTTTGTGAGTTCAGAAAATCCATGGGGCACAATGTGAACAACTGCCAGTCACTTTAATTGATGTAGGATCTAGACCATGATGCTTTTCAGGTTCAGGAAGAACAAAAAGGTGGTGACCGTGGGAGTGCAGAAAGAGGTGGATACTAAGGAGGTCCCAAAGGTGGATATGGATGCGGTCGAGGATGAGGATATGGAGGAGGTAGCAGAAGGAAATCCACTTGTTTTTTCTGTGGAAATATATTCCATGTATCGATATTTTGTACTAAACCATGCACTCTATGTGGATAATTCTATAGTACTAAACATGTCACAGAATATTGTCCCTACTTGTTGAAAAAGTGGGAAGAGATTAAGGCACACTGAAACATCATTACTTTGGAGTGGCACGGGAACCAAAAGAAGGATGAGGAATTTTATCTATGGGTAATAACATGAGGTCGAGCCAAGAGTACGAAAATGGAATTAGAACACTGAGAAATATCGAGTTACAGAATGGAGGGAAAGATCATAAAGATAGTGCAAGCCCCTACTAAGTTTCATGCTACACAGAAAAAACAGTTTTTTCACAATTCATATAGAGATATAGAAGATGAGAGAGCACGTGAACAGATACATCATTCAATGTAGATGTTTCTAGAAGAATCCCTACTAAATGAGTAAGTACATTGCACCACACAAAGATCATTAGAAGAAGCCTGAGCCTATGAAGAATTGCAGCATGCCACACATAAGTCTTTGGAGGAATCTTATGTGCATGAGGAGATATAGTGTGTGATGCAAAGTTCGTTGGAAGAAGTTCGCAGGAAGGAAGAAACACATTAGGTTGAACGAAAGGAAATAAAGGATCACGTTAGTGAACAACTAAAGCACACGCCATGAAAGGAAGCATTGTGACATGGGTCGTGAAGAACAAGTTGAAGATAAAGTAAGTATCTTTTTGCATTGTTGTTTGAAGTTGTTAAGTGATCTTGATGTTGCGATAAATTTGATGCACATGTTAACAAACTATATGGGGGAATAAGGGACCGTTGTATCTATATCAGCCCTGTTACCAGAGAGGGATGTGTGTCAGGTCAATAAGCATAATCACACAGGAAGAGAGTTCAAGATGGCAGTTGAACTCAGAATTTATGAGATGGATGGAGTCATGTTGGATTTGGGATCGAATGTGAACATATTACCGAAGAAATCATAGGTGTTGATGGGTCAACCAAACTTGATATGGTCCCCCATTCAACTTCGGTTCAGTCCAGCTGGAACAAGTCGAAGTGAACATCGAAGAGGTGAAGAATAAGGTATATTTTGAGGTGATTGAGATCATGGATGACTCATACCATTTGTTGGCTCACTTTCTCTTATCCTTCCTAACATTGGGGGGTTCATGGATTAGGGTTCATTCATAGTTCACCAACAAAACCTCATGGCATCAACATATCAATACTTAGTCTTGGACCAAATAAGGTCTCACCCAAGATGCCATGAGAAGCACAGACACCATCTGGTCTTGTGTCAAAGATGAAGAATTAAATCATACAAGGAAGCCACTTGGGTTGGCATTCACACATCTCCTCATAGTTCACTATCATATTAACAACATACATCAGTAACACATTCATCCATTTAACTCATAATCAACGCATCCATTGACAAGAAGAACAACAACTTTATATCATTTCCATTCAAATAGTAGCATGCATACATCAAGAGACTCATAATGCACTAGGAATAGCACCCTACTCTCTTATGCCTTCTATATGTGATGATTTACAAGGTTTCATGTTCTCTATGTCATATTCTGCACATAATACTAGACTGACTCCATTACAAATTCTTTACAAAAATGTTCTAGCCACATACAAAATTGTTGCACAAACTCACAACATGACTCATGCAAAAACAACCTAGACTAATTTCTCCTCTATTCCAGATCTCATACTATCCAAACTCTCTTTTGTATCTTCCTTGCTCCTTTTTCTTCTCTTTTGTTTGCGCTGGCACTTTGTCCACTACTCCACTCTCTCTAATGATCATTAGTTTCACATGATTTTTCCACCCGCATGCAACCCACATAGCCTCTTTGGATTCGTGGTATTCCTAAAACACTTTCCACCACACCCCTTAAGTTCCCAACAATCTCTCATTGTTACCAAAATTTTCCACACCATTGAAATTATGGGATGGCTCAGTCATTTTCCCTAGCTTGCAAATGTAAATCACATCCTCATGCATCAAATCATCTCAAAAAACAACAATTTTGTTTCCATCCATGGGTCACTAGTGTGCAAACCACGAATGTTTGCACCTTGCTAGTGTGAAACTCACAGATTCCCTCAAAAAGTGTGAAAAATAAAATAATTCCACTTTTTCGGACAGGGTTTTTGGTTGGGATCGTTCCCAACCTCCCCTTAGCCCATACAAAACATAATACAACCACCTAAATATATTGAGGATAGTATAAAGGCACCTTTGGGGGCATAGATTAGGGGGACAACCAAGGTGAAAAGTTATGATGAAGAATGTGCAAGCTTCCCTATCCCCCCTATCCTCTGAGTAGCATCCCCTTGATTCTGGAACGGTATTTCCATTACTCCTTTCTCTCTCCTATGTGACTATAGGGTGTGTTGTTGTCCTTATTGAGTCATTTGAGGAAGGGAAATCCTATTGATTTGATTCTTGAAGGACCATTGGAGGAACCTAGGCGGTTGGCTTCAAGGCAGTGTTAGTGGTTGGAGTCATGTTGTAACCACTCATTTCTATCATTTCTAATAAAAGAGATATATTTTCCCTTCACAATTGTGTGATATTGTTCAAGTTACTTATGTATGTCAATTTGTTTCACATATTTGAATTTATCTATATATTACATGTATAATTTGGTCCTATAACTACCTTGTTGCAGTATTTTCTTGATCTCCTTTTGCAGATTAGTTCAGGCAAAGATCAGGAGCATATTGAGGGTTGAGAGCAAGGAACGACATCAACCAATAGGATACAAGGTGTAACATTATTTCTTCTCTATCCTTAGGTAGTTATTTCATTGCAAGTTTTTTATGTGAGGGTAGGTTATGTCTTTTTGTATATGTTCAAGATTTGTTGTGATATGACCCAAAGTCACAAGGGAAAAATCCCATAACACTCGTGATGTCTAAGTTAATAATTTGGGAAGATTCCCTAATATATTCTTATAGATATGGCATGCATGCAGTATCTTCCTGATTTTTAGCACACATTGTAGAACTCTTACTAGCATGCATGCAGTATCTTCTTGATTTTTAGCACACATTGTAGAACTCTTACTAGCATGCACACCTTATTCCATCAGTCACGTAGTTGTTGATGTGCACAAAAAAATGAAGTGTGTGCATGATTTTTATTGTGCACTCATGCAAACTTAGCCAAAAATTTGGGTTCCAACACCGACCACTTCATTAACCAATAGTTGAATGGGTTTTTGGGAAACCAAAGTTAATTTAGGAGAAGAAGGACCTTGAGATAGGGACCACACTCTTTGTACCTATAGAATAGTAGGGCATAGGTGAGTAAGGTGATATTCCTTGAAATGTTTACAAAGGAAAATAAGTTTGCATCCTATTCATCTAGATTTATCAGTAATATTAATTCCCCCAGCATGACTTTCATTGGCTAGTGGCTTTCCCCCAGCATGACTCGTAGTGGATGATTTATTATTACCAATATGAGTTGAAATGACTAGCTTCCATTTTCTAGTATGACTTGCAGTCACTAGATTCTTGCTCCCACTATGACTTGCAGTGGCTAGTTGCTTTCCCCCAACATGACTCGCAGTGGTGGGTGATTTGTCTCCAACATGACATGTAGTGGCTAGATTCTTACTCCCAGAATGAATTGTAGTGTTTGGTTTCACGTCTCCAACATGAAATGCAATGGTTGGTGACTTTTCCTCTTGTTTTCACTTATTATTCTTATTCTACCTCTTTCTAATCCTTTTAGACATATGGTTACTAGTAGATAAACTTTCACTAGAGGAGGAAGAAGGAGGAGGAGTATATTTCAAAAACAAATAAGGTAAGGTATCAACATCAATTTTATTCCCTTGACATAAGGTTCTTATATAAGAAGCCTCAAGATCATTTGGAACATTTGGAGTGGTCCACAACCAATCCAATAGTCCTACAGTGAATCCAAGAATGTTCAAAGTGGTCATCAACGAGGCACCAACATTTCCAAATAAAGGAAAATAACAAGAATCCCCTTGAGAATTGGTCCCTTGGTTGGTATCCTCAATAAATTTATCTATAATGATATTACTGCACATGTTCTTCCCTTGTAGGATGGTATAATGCAACTTGTGTCTCTTCGACTAGATCTCATGGAGTAGAGTCAATATGGTCAATCCTTTGCATTTGAGGAGGTGGACCCACACTTTTAGGTGAAACAATTCAAGTTCTTCTATATTGGTGGAGTGGTCAGTCATCCACTTTGAATCAAAAACTAGAAGGTAGAAATATACCAACAACCTAGGGCCAACTAAAAAAAAAATACTACTCAACTAAAAGGTCCTAACAATGATCAACAAAAAAACTACTCTCCCAAAGCTCAGCTCAAGCTAGTTAGGTCCTAAGTAGAATACAACAAAGAGATGATCGAGAGGGCCTTTTGGAAGCTAATATGGCTTTATTAAGTCTCAATACCAGCTAACGAAGTTGCAAGAAACAATTACAATAATCTCCACGTAACATTCACCCAAGGTGAAAGTACCCTCATGGAGTTGGGCACCCTCCAAGGGAGAATAAATGGTGATTATGTGTCTACCTCAAGTACCATGATCACTTCCGACTCATATTCACCCATTATATATCCTAGGATAGGCCATTGGAGTTACCAATTCACAACTAGTAACTGAGAAGAATAGTTGTGGGTTGGGATCATACATATGGGTAGTGAAACAAAGCTAGAAGCTTTCAAGAAGTGATGCCATCTAGAGTACCTGACACTTTAGAAATCCCCATACATGTAGTAATACAACAAACACCAAAAATGAATGTGTTAGCACATAATCATGTAGGGGGTTCTCTCCTGAAAGAAGTGTCCCCTTGGGCAAAGAAAGAGATTCGGAAAACCCATTTTTCTAAAGTTTCGAGGGTGGGCAC
>SNQJ01S0020928.1:42507-57395 GCA_010110895.2 Picea sitchensis
CTTCCTCCCCTGCCATTTGTTCTCCACTTGACCGCGTGACAGGGCCTGTTCCCTTTGGCCCCTCCTCGTCCTCCGACATCTGTTCCGCTCCCTTCCACGTCATCCTCCCATAAATAATGTGTCCCCCATTACCATTTTATCCCGTCACCTTCGCCCCTTGTTCTTTCCATGTGTCTCACCCCTGTTGTTTCCATGATCACTCCCTTTCCCCTTTCCACGCCAAGCATGCTAGATCCTCCATGCCCTATCCATTAGACCTTTCAGCTGATCCAGGTGGCACCATGAGGAGACCTCCACGTCCCAGAGGGAAGAATTGATGAAGATTGTTCTCGATCCCAAGAAAGCAGTTATTGAATTTGTTGGAGGTGGTTAGACATCGTCTCCGCCATAAATGGAAAGTCCGGAAAA
Source organism: Picea sitchensis (assembly GCA_010110895.2). Lineage (NCBI taxonomy): Eukaryota > Viridiplantae > Streptophyta > Pinopsida > Pinales > Pinaceae > Picea > Picea sitchensis. The sequence goes on from SNQJ01S0020928.1 coordinate 42,916, forward strand.
GGATTAAAAGCATGTTGATTCATCTGCAGAACAGTCAGGAGTCTAGTTGTGTTTGTCATAAGTGCACGATCGTCCAGATTCTGCATGTGCAAACTGCCAGAAGACATGCAGACGCAATGTTTTTAATGCAGTGTCTCATTTTCATTGTTGTTGTTTTGTTTTGAGTATATGTAGGCGTTTTCGCCATTTTGTAATCTATTGATGGTTGAGCTAGGCTCCCGATTGTAAAGTTTTAATGAAGCACTGGTTTCTCTGGTTATGTATTGGCACTTGAGACTTCTTTCCTTATGAATGTCAGCTTCATTCTATCTCTTTGTTTACACTGTGTTAGAACAGCTCGGAATTGGAGGATCCAGTCGAGTTGCACTGTTATAGGATGATGTAGGTTGGATCACTATAATAGTTGCATTGTCTCTAATCAGTTCTTGTATTTTCTCAACACTGAATGATTTGGAATTGGAGGATCCAGTCAAGTCACCCTTCAGTTCCTCGAAACTCAGAACCAAGAGGATCTTGTATTCTGATCTTTTCTTCCTCAAGCTGTTGAAAGGCCTGATGCCCGGGGTAATCTTGCTCACTCATCTCACCAAGTCTTCCACCTGCTCATTTTACAATCAACTCACTGACGGAAGTTGGATCAAGACCTCCTTTGTTCTTTACATACCGGGCTTGGTCCCTGAGTTAGAGTGATACCTTCCTAGGTCTCTACCCATTTGATCACCCATTAAATTTATTCGTGACATAAACTGATGGGCGTTGGGCTCTCCTCCCGTCGCAATCCAGGAGTGACTTCTAACGCTAACAGAATGAAGGGGAAATATCACCTCTACTTGCTCTTAATGCGACCTTGTTGTTACACATTATTTTCATCTCCCCTATGACCATTAATGATGTAAACATATCCTTTGTATTTAGAAGGATCAATGACTTAAATCACTGAAGAAGAATGAAGACATATTTTCCCAGAAAGATGAAAATGATATTTTCCTTTGTAAAAACCTTATAAAGAGGGATCATCGCACTCTGTTCAGTGTTAAGGGTGAGATGATCTAGGATTTTCATAGGCTGCACCACACTGGTATGTGACGTCGTCACACTCTTCTTGGTATTAAGGGTGCGATGATTTTCCATACAAAGGAAAAAGAGAAGCTTCTCGATCCTTCTAGAATAGAAGTTTTGAGGGTGAGTTGGCCTCCGATCAGTTTGGAACTTACTCGCATCCTGGATCTCATGGGATCATCCTAAACTCCTCACCCTATCCTTTTCATACTATAAAAGGAGATGATTTCTCATGAAGAAAGTTAGCTTGATTGGGTTTAAGAAATTTTTATAGATTGGAGTTTTTGGGCATATGTTGGCTTTAAGATTTGCTTTGTCAAGATAGATTGTGAGTGACTTTCAAATATACAGTCTCAGAATTTGTGGAGAAGAAGTGTTTGGTAAGAAAGGATCTGTTGGAAGGAACCTTACAATATATTTATTTCACATAAAATTGTTCTTATTTTATTGTATGTGTCCTTGATCACATACACAGGTTTTGTTGAGTATACATTGTTGCTTTCACTTCCTTGTCTTGTGTCTTTTTATAGGTTCAACATCCCATAAGCCTTCGAATGGAGTGAGGATGACACTAGCGAGGAAAAATGACATTTAAAAGGTATGCCATTTATCTCTTGTTAGTTAGTATGCTTGATAATTAAAACTTAGGGAAAGTTTTATATTTTGTCTTGTTTTTTTCTAGTTTCAGGGTGAAACTAGGGAGATCCGTTTGTGTCTGCACTTACCGATTTGTTTGATAACAAAATTGGTGACCATACTAGGGAACAGATTGTTTTCCTAGTTTGTCTTTCTTTCTTTCTTTGGTAGCTTGGGTTATGTTTTCTGAGTCACTAGGAGATCCAGCTTGACTCTCTCACTGTTAAACTTCACTAGAAAAACTTTCTTGCTTTTTATTTTTTCCATTTTTCCTTTGATCGTCACACCCCACTTTGAGAGACAGTGTGACGATATAGGATCGATGCACCCTACCTTTTAACACAGTGTGGTGTCGTTGCAATGTATTTTTTCTCTATCCTGCGACAATCAAGGATCGTCGCATTGTGTTAGTCTACAGCCTGCGACGATTGTGAAAATAATTATTTTTTGATGGTTTTTCTTGCCCATATATTAGATATGGTTTTGGGGTGATTTGTTGGGTCTTATTACAGTCTTTTTGACATATTTGAATCTGGTTTTAGCTATGTTTGAAACAATTTTTTTTATTTATTAATTTGCATTAGATTTGGGGCATCTTTGCATTTGAAGTACCAAAATTGCATGGTGTATTGGGGGCCAAGAATCGTGTATTGGTGTACAGTCTCTTTGGCTCATATTGGTGTACAATATGTTTGGCTCATTTCTTGAAGATCTTGATATTGATGAGTTTAATAAAATTTTGGGACATTGTGCATCTAGGAATGATAAATGTTTTCTCCTTCTTGTAATATAGCTTTCATCGAAGTGAAACATTTTCATTCTCATTTTTTTGCATTGTTTAGAGTCATTCAAAACATCATTTAGTCCACGCCATTTTCCTCTTGATTAAAAATAGCCTTAAATTAAATCCCTTATAAAAATTGATTAGAAATTTTTATATTTTCTGGTAGAAAACCTACATTAGATTGGTTGTAGTGATTTGGAAGAGGTGTGAAATATAACTTTCCAAAGTTGCAAACAAACACAAAATCTTGAGTTAGGGAGTGGTGAAACCCACTTGCTACATTTTTTCCTCAGAATCCCTTCTAACACAAGGGTCAATCATGAGGTCGCATTAGGGCCAACGGAGTTAGTCACCCCGCTTTGTTGGTCTTGGTGTAGTGAATGCGCATATTATTGGGGGTCACTTGAGAAGAAAATCTTGTGCAAACCTTCTCGAGTTGATTTCGAGCTTAGATACCCTGCCTTTTCACGTATATGGACTGTCAACTATTTCCCCAGGCATCATTGTCGTAATTGGTAACCTTCGTAGCCTATCTCTTTAGGTTATTTACACAAGGTGACTATGGAGGGGAAAGTCTTCACGGTACCTGGAATCGACGTTGGCCAAACTCACTCAGGATCCTTGAAGGGTATACCCACGATTATGTGTGGGAGCTTGCACCAAGGTGTAAGTCCATTAAGCAAGTCGTCAACACAACTTTTCCACCCGCTCTATCTCAGCCCCTTCTTACATTGTTCTCACAATGTTGGATTTCATCACCAACTAGTGCATTCATTGTGATAAGATTTTGTTTGTTTGCTTTCTTCCTATATTTTTAGCGTTTGTTGTTTATTTTCCCTAGCATACTCTATTTTTTATCTATGTTTAATGGCGTCAATTCTCGGAACGACCAATGAGGCAACCCCTACTCTGCGGGAACCTTTTGTTTTTCCTTCTTACGAAAACATTGGTCCTCCTTACATTTCTACTTTGAACCTTCCAGGTCTCACAATTGGATTACCGGTATGGTTGTTTTCCACTCCAGTAATCTCAAATGCACCAAGTTCTTTGGTTGTCAGCACTTCCCCCCAAGAACATCAACCTTATGTTGATCCTTCAGCTTCTTCACCAATAAGATCTTCTTCACCTTCTCCACTTGAAAGGTCTTCTTTTGTTTCATATTCTTCACTGAGTGAAAGATCTGAAGCTAGTAACTCAGTGGGTAAGAATAAGAAGAAAAGGAAGATTAAGAAGAAGAAAATAAGCAAGGGTCCAAACTTCCAACCGCTGCCAGACATGTTGGAAAACCACTAGTTACTGGTAATCATGTTGGGAGTGTTGATGATGACAAGATCACCCAAGGAACCTATAAGCCCAAGTAACCTTCTAGGATTTGTAAGGGTAGCCATCTTCTTAAATATTTGTCTGGTCTATTCAAGGTTATAGAATCATGGTCTACATGCCATCACCATCCCATGTCTTCAGACTCTGAACAACATGTTTATGGCCTTCTGTCAACTAGTCAGGTTATCGTTAGGAAGAAGAAAAGTAGATTCAAGTTCTCATGTATGTTATGCGGATGGAGTCATCAAACTCACCTTTTCCCTTGTATGGATGAAGCCTAGAAATTACTGGAAGACATGATTGTTTCCCAACCTCAACTTCCATCTTCTTATCACAATCTTACTCTTGACCCACCTATAGTTGATGGAATGATCAATCTGGTCCCTTCATCGATTAGTCTAGTTGATCAGGTAGTTCATCTAGTCACGTCCTCAGTTGAACCAATTGACCAATAGGTCGATCCGATCCCATCCTTGGTCAATCCCACTCTCCCATTAGAGAATGAAACCTAAGCGGTTGATCTGTTTCCACCCATCGACCCCATTCTCCCCTTGGAGAATGAAACCCAAGTGGTTGATCACATCTCATCATCGGTCGATCCTACTCTCCCACTAGCGAGTAAACCTGATAATTCCCATGTTTTTCTTGTTGATACAGATTCTATTGTGTTAAGGGGAATTCCTCCTTCTCCCGTGGAACCCCCTCCAACTAATGAGGCCATCCTTTTTTTATTGGAGTGCATTAACTAGACCTCATCGTCCCTCTCACATTCCCTTCAATATTACAGTACAGGTTTGTGGTCGGGACGTTCCTCAAACGCTAATAGACAAAGGTGCGTCTGTTAGTATTTTCTCCTCTATCGCTTGGAAATATTTGGGTTTTCCTCAGCTTGTGTCAGTTACACTGAATTTTTTATATTTTAACAGATGAACCAGTCAAACTTTAGGGACCCTTCCTCAGTTTCCCATAACTTTGGGAGGGAAAATTGTCTTTATTGATGTCATGGCAATCCAAAATCCCTTAGATTTTGATTTACTCCTTGGGCGAGATTATGTATATGCCATGAAAGCTATCATGTCCACTCTTTTTCATGTGATATTTTTTCCTCATGATGAAAGAGTGGTGTCTATTGATCAACTTTTGTTTGTTGGTCCTGAATTGACCATCAACTCAATGACCTCCTAGAATGGTTCTTATATGCACATGGTATCTCCCCTGCCACAGGTCAATTATGTGGCAGTGTCTCCCATGACTTCAGCTACTGATGTAGATGAGCCTCTCCCTATAAGATCAGTATCTTATGAATTATATCCGATAGTTGAAATGGTTATCTCCTCGATATGGCTATTAGAACCTGATCACCTTACCCCTGTCGCGGCCCTCGACATGGTGTCCTTCCAAAGAGCATTTCTTCCGTAAAGTGAACATCTCTTGGAAGTCATGACCAAGTTTTGTCCCTTGACATGGTGTCATTCCATAGCATTGTCTTCTTGGAAGCCATGATCAAGAAAAGGAATTTTGAGCATGGTTTTTTTATTTCAATCTCATTAAAAAATGAAACCAGCTTTGAGCATGGTTTTCTGATTTCAAGCTCGTTAAAAAATGAAACCAACTACGAGGATAGTTTTTTGCATCTCTATGGAAAGCTCGTTAAAAAATGAAATAGAGCCTATGAGAATAGTTCTTGTTTATGTGTCAATCTCGTTAAAAAATTAAACAGAGGTCTGGGGATTGAATGTAGATTCTCGAACATAATTCATGTTCTTGTGTCAAGCTCGTTAAAAAATGAAATAGTTTTTCCCCTTTTCGATTGAGTCAAGTACTTCGTTATGTATAGTATTTGAAGCTTCTTTCCATCCACCTATGTCATCAGACAAACCAAATCTTGGGGGGAAATTATTACAACCTATGGACTTCATACTGAAGTTAAACCGCTAGCTTCTTAAGTTGGGGGATAAGTACCAACCATCCCTAGATAATGCGTTGGGAAGTCGCAAGTATAGTTTTCTCTAGTTCAATGATGCACGAGAATCACTTTTTTCCAGCAACGCACCAGCCAGCCAGCTCATCAAGCACGCAATCTATGGAGAGGAGAGGCACAACCCTCTCACTTTCAAATTTTGAATTTGAATTTGCATTTAATGTTTGTAAGGCTAGTAGAGCCAAAAATCCATGTGTATGCACAAGCTTAGTTAAGAGTTGCCTTAATTAGGTTGTAAGGCTGAGATGTAGATCTGATCCGGACTAGACATCCATTCATTGTAAATTGAATGTAATTCAATGTAATTGAATAGAGTAGGTAGCTTGGAGGGAAGAGCTCAAAGAGCCCCCTCATGTAAAAGATCTTGAGCATCTTATTTTGGAGTTAGTCGAGTTGAGTAGAAGGAGCCGAGACTCTGTGTAGTCCGCGCTCAAAACCTTTGTACAGACATTCTTGATTAATACAAACAGAAGCAGTTTTTCCTGCATGATATTCTATGTGTGATGAATGTATTTATGTGTGTTCATTATATGTTGTGAATGTGTGTTAGTAGGCATTTGCAGGGACAGATAGGTTTTGCTATCTGTGAGTTATTTGATTTCAGGTTTGGGGTTCTTTGGGGCTTCATGCTAAGAGGGTGTGATAAAACGTTGCGGGTTCTGAAAGCCAGTGCATAGATGCACTCCTGAATTCTACAAAATTTGGGAAGGGACGTGTCAAGAGGGCGCACCAGCCGAAGTCATTGGCTCAAGGAGGAAACCTCAAGGTTGTTGAACACCTTGGAGGGGGGACTATGTAGAGGAGGACACAGCAGAAGACAGAATCACTGCGGGATTCTGTGGAAGCTCTGCTAGGAGGGCATTGAGCACATGCACAGAGTGCATAGGGAGAACTCWCTTTTGATTTCAGAGAGAGAGAAGACAGAGTCACTAAAGATTCAGGAGAACTCTGCCAGGAGGGAATCGAGCAAGTGCAAAGAGTGCACAGAGGAACTCGTTTGAGTTCTGAACAAAAGAAGTGTCATAGGAGGACCTTCACAGGGTTACTGAACACCCTACAGGCTCAGCAAGGTGTGCTTGAGCATAAGTTTCCAGAGGGAATTTCCATCCTTTCAAGGAGAGAAAGGGACAGAGACCATTGAGGTCCGAGTAGTTGAAGCTCAAGGAGGACAAAGACCTGTGCAAGGAGTGCACCAGGCCAACACTCATGTGAAGTGTTCATAGATAGTCGTCTAAGGGCTCGTCAAGCACAAGGAGTGAGTGCTGGAAGAATTTGTTCCAAGTTCTGAAGCTCATAAGAGATAGCATACCCGTGCGCAGGGATCCTGCAAGGAGTGTAGAGGTCAAGGAAACCTTTCAAGGTTTCAGAATAAACAAGCTCAGGAGGAATAGTTCCTTTGCACACAAAGCCATAGCTGAGAGGAGAAGAAGGCCAAGAAAACCCTTTGGAGGGTTCATAGTTTGAGACACTCAGGAGGGACAGTGTCCTTAGAATGTAGGTGAGACCCAAGTTCACAGGGTTCCCAGAGGAGACAAAGGCTGAGGTCTTTTGGAGCAAGAAAATCTTCCTAGTTCAGGAACAAGAGTGGAAGCTCGGGAGGGAGCTACAACTGCCATTAGATCAGCTGGAGAGGAAAATATCTAGACCATTGAGTCTACATACAAGAATTAGTAGGAGGAGAGCACATAGGATAAAGATATCTAGGCCATCATATCTGGACGCATGGACCGATACCCATCGGATCCAGGAAAAGTTGCATGAGGTTTAACCCTCATATGTGAAGAGGAGAACGAAAGGCCTATTTCGGCATTTTGGCTACTGGGAGATACAAAGGGAAAGAGTCGGGACTCTTGACCCATGAAATCTCGAAAGGATCATGACCATCGAACAAGAGGACACGTGGCGAGCGGTCGAGGTTTCGGGGAAATTCTCGAAAGGAGGATTTCGGCATTTCGGCTACAGGGAGATACAAAGGGTAAGAGTTTGTAACTCTTGACCATGAAATACTGAACAGACATAAGTCGTCAGATTAGGAGAGGTTATGAGTCGTTGATCCTAGTTTGGAGCGGAAGACCGGCGTTTTGGGGATTGGTACTTCGGTATTTCGGATACCAGAAGCTCGAAGGGGCAGGGAGTTGTTGTAGCCAGGATCACGAAGTTCCGAAACATGAAAACCCGAAAGTGTTCTGAGGAATAGCGTCGGCCACGGGACAGGGACACATTTCAGCATTTCGATATTTGGCTTTTTGGCGATCCCATAGACAAGGAGCGGGGCATACAGTGTTTGAAACCCTGAAGTCGTGAAATGCGAAGTGCATTTGTAGTGGGGTTGCGGTCACACATTTCGGAATTTTGGGATTTGGATTTTCCGCCATCTCGAGGACAAAAAACTGGGCACTTCGGCATTGGAAACCCTTAAGTCCCAAAAGTGACGTATTGTTGGAGTGAGGCTGCGGTCACACGTTTCGACAGTTCAGGATTCAGCATTTCAGCAATCCCGGGGACAAGAAGTCGGGCACTTGACATTGAAAGTCCCGAAGTCACGAAACACGACATACCTTTGGAGTTAGGTTGTGGTCACGGAGGAAATGGTCATATGGACCGAGATGTGGGCCAAGGGCTAATCGACAATTGAAGCTATTTTTGGTATTTTGGCCTATCGGGTTTCGGTGAATTGAGGAACCAAGAACCTCGACACAAGGATTCGTGAAGTCACAAAACCCGAAAAGAAATTGTTGGCTTGGCTGAAGAGGTGAATACTCTCACTTGGTATATGTTGGCATAAGTAGGGTTTTTGGGAAATGACCTGTGGTTCTGATAGAGATCCGAAAGAGCCGCTTTGGCTCAAGGAAGATTTGAAACGATCCTATGAGCGGATCTCGGCCTGAGGGTCGGGGGTCTGCACCATTCAAGCTTGTGTAAAAATGAAACCACCTACCTCAAGCATAGTTTCCTCTAGTTCAAGCTTGTGTAAAAATGAAACCAAGTCCAAGCATAGTTTTGTCTAGTTTTAAGCTTGTGTAAAAATAAAATATATCCCAAGCATAGTTTTGTTTTGTTTTAAGCTTACATTAAAATGAAAACAATCATGAGCTTAGTCTTTGTTCTTTCTCATGCTCATAAATACCTGAGAATGTAACCAAGTAAACTTTTATAACTTTTTCATACTCGTAAAGGTTATACGAAAAAGGAACCCCCTGGAGTTCCCTTTAAGCTCTTTTCAGACTCTCTAAACATGAAAATATTGTCGAGCGATCTTCTTCTTTTCACGCTCGTTAAAGTATTTGAAGAAAATATCTGTTGAGCGGTATATTATCTCTTTTTTTGTCTCACCAGACTATTTTAAGAGAAAGGACATTTTGGAGTCCTCTTTAAGTTGTTTTCAAACTCCATAAATATGAAAAGACCACTAAGTTTTCTTTCTTTGGACTCGTAAAACAAACATCGAAAGGCCCATATGGGACCGAACCACTCCTTCCTAGGGTTCCTTAAACATACTTGTTGGTGTAAATATATGTTTAGTATATTTTACTCATTTAAATATCAATCTGGGATTCGTAATCAAAAGATTTTTTACACTATATGTGCCAAAAACAGGTAACCTATCTATGTCTCTTGTATCTAGCTCAATCAAGAAACAATAAATAACACAAAACTTTGTCTTTGAAACATATGAACACTATTCCTTACACAACTTCAAACTAGAAGATAAATATCATAGTAAAACTCTCAAGAAAACACTCAGTTGAAAAAGTTATTTCTCAGATAACAAGTTTTTTGATTATAGGCTCATGAAATAAAGAGATGAACTCAGACCCTGCTTCCTGTAGAAATTGAATTCACATAACAATTGACAATCCACTCTATTTACTTTTGAAAAGAAACCAGTCATGACCTAATCAATTCCAATCAAACCTCCCTCAATAGAGGAGACAATCGATATGATTGAAAGACTTCATTATTGAGGACAACACAATTGTAAATTCAAAACAATAACAATTTCTTATCTAACAATCCCAAACATCTATCCAGCTTTTGTTGACTAAATATCACTCTGCAGAAACATAAATAGAATCATCTACCATGCGTAATGTATACATGTTCATTCACATTGATCCAAAATCAAAAGGTATCTATTTAGAGATCGGTATTGTACTTAGGAAAGTTCATGCATTCAAAATCATTTGCAACAGACAACTACTATATTTGCACACTCACACAATTAACTTATGTCCACACATAAACATATACATGGAGACTTGTCTTGGTTGGGGTGGTGGGCCCTTTCCAAACCAACAAGGTAACTCTAAAGAAATTATAGAACAAACACTTTACTCACATCCATGTATTACAAAAACTAGCATTTGTATTCTTTCAATTAAATGAGTGGATCATCAATTCAACATTTGATTTCCTGGCATAACAGTGTATATTATTCCTACTATCTATTATCTATACACCATCCCTTTTAAAGAAGGTCAGTCGTTACAATCAAAGAATGAAGATAATTATCACATGTTTGCAAAATATTACAATTAGTGATCATAGTGTATCTCAAGGAATAGACTTCATCCTCGTGACACGAAGTGCATGAGTGATGAATTCTATCGTGGTCTTCAAATGAACCAAGGATGCTTCCATCCAACTAATTTATTGGAGCCATCGCCAGTGTACTCATTCAAAACGTTAATCTTGTAGACACGGGTTTAGTATTGGACTAGCATGGTAATAGATCTTGGTACTGGATCAGCGTAGAGGTGGTATCGGAATAGGCACAGAGTTAGTACCGGATCATAACAGAGGTAGTACCAGAATAGGTATAGAGTTGGTACCGGATCAGTGTAGAGTTGGAATGTTGCATTACCGGAGCAGTGGAAGTACCAGACGAAGCCTGAATATGAGTACCAGATGAAGTGATGCATTTTCATGAATCTTCTTAATAATAATCAAAGTAATTAGAAGCATAAACCCCAATCATTTATTCCCAATTAATCAAGAAATCAAACAAATCATGTTTTTAAGACGGGTTACCTCTTTATGCATATGAATAAGGTCACAAGGTAGGTTTGTGGAAGAAATAGACAACATATGCATATGTCAGAGGTAAAATTGACCAAGATAGAAGATAATTTAAGGTAATAAGGATGTCAAAATGAAGACTCAACATTTCCCCCATGCTTAATTCATTGCATGTCCTCACGAAAAAAATGTCAAAATTGATACTCAAAATTTTGCAAAACTAAAGTTGTCTTCTACCCTGGCTGAATATCATTTGTTTGGCTATAGAATATTGAAATCAGAGACCTCACTCCTAAGCTCCTTCTTAATCACCCTAGTGTAGTGGATCAAATGTAGAACTTTGTTGAGATTAGCAGAGACTTATTCTTGCGCATCCTATAACCTTCAGTTATATTATTTCAATTATGCATTCTTTGCCTTAATGTGCCTATCCAAAACTCGATACTCTGTAACTTCTTGTTTTAACTTCACATTATGTTTTGTAAGTTACCCAACCTTCAATACCAACTGCTTCTTACTTAGGGAACTGACATGATCAGATATGGTTGCTTGCTCAGTTACCTCCCCTCGGGCTTCCTTTTCCTTTCTTAAATCTCTTAAGGTCTTTGTTACTAACCCCTCGGTATCACTAATCGTTTCTCCATAGACACTTTCCTTCTCTGGAGAAGTTGGAATACTAATAGGCTCCTCTGGAAAAGAAGGCACATGTGGAACTATTATTTGTTTAGACATGCTTCTTTTAGTTCTTCGTACAGGATGTGAGGCTTCATCGGTTTTATTGACATGAGTGGAAGTTTCTTCAAACAAATTCCTCTTCTTTGTTTTAGTAGCAGATATAGGTATTGGGACTTGTTTCTCCTGTACATATTTTGTTTTCACCTTAGAGGACTGAGGTGTAGGTTCTGGAGTTTTTTCTTTCTGAACACTCCTTGTTTCCACTCTAGAGGACTGAGGTGTAGGCTCTAGGATTTGCTTCTTTTGTACCTTCCTCATTTTAATCTTCCCCCTACTTCCACTTTTCACTTCAGGAGTCTTCTCCAACTTACTAACCGGATCTTGAGGAAACTCAATAGTTTCCTCGGGAGCACCATATGAAACTTCATTTTGACCATATTTCTTCCTTTTTCGCCTCTCACTTTGTGGAAATTGAATTTTAGGGATCAATACTGGACTTGGTTCCTTAGATTGGGAGGACCTCTCCTTCATGGATGTAGTAGGCTCCTCTATCATAACAAACTTATCCTTGTCCAATCTATCAACAGGTTGGGATGAACTAAGTGTAACAGGAGATTCTTCACCCCCTAACTTCTTCCCTTTTCTTTACTTTCCTTTTTATTTCTACTAAATCCCTCACTACATGCCTCTATTTCATGTTCTTCTATAGATTTAGAAACTCCTTCTTGAGCAAAATTTTTTTGAAGGAGTTGTTTCCAACTACTGCCTTGTTTTCTCAATGCATGGACAACCAATAATTTCATTAAGCCATGGTGATGGATACTAGTTTCAGGTTTCTTGGATGCTAATTTAACTCCTCTCACCATTTTGTTTAGACTCATCTAGAGGCAATGGGGAAAGTCAATTTGTGGCACTCCAAAATGCGACAAGATTTTTAAATGGTATAAGAAGGTCACGCATACCTCCCTTCACAAGTGAGACACCTATGCAAGATGATGAGCATTGTCCAATACTCTTCCTTAATACAACTCAAGGAAATACCTTTGGTCTAGTCAGTCTCCTAATGCTTTGGCCTTAGAAACTTCTGACAAATATTTTTGTCGACAATCACCCCCTTAAAATATTTCTCTCCAAAGGAAGACAAGATTGTATCTTCCGCTATGGTGGCCTCCGTAATCATTAATTATATCTCCCCAAATTGGACACTCTCACCATCATATGTTTGAGAAAAAGCAAGAGATACCCCCTCATGATAGCCTTTGAATTTTTCCAAAAATGGAACCCAGTCGGCCTGTTCAAATTTCTCCCTACAAGCTTGGTATTCCTACATCTCCCTGTATAATTGGAACACTGGTTCATGTCTATCAACCCCCATGTTGACTTAAAAGAAATTATCACAGCGTATGAGGAAACGGAACAAAGAATGAGGGTTTAGTATTGGAACAGAGCAACCTGTGATAGATTACCGCAAGGGGATAGAGTATGAAAATGGTATGAAGGGATGGAGCACAGTATGAATGGAGATGGTATGAAAAAAAATGGGTAAATAACACTCATCTGGATGGCGAAGCCATACAGAGGAGCGTTTATAAGTTAGAATTTGGATTACAATGGTCACATCCATGGTCATGATGGCAAGGTAAGATAAGTTGTATCTATGAATAACTTAAGGGATCGTATGGAGGTTTGTGTTAGATCATGTTCACAGTAATGTTGGTTAATGATTACAGGAGATACGGTCAATGTGACTGAAATTCACAGTTATGCAATTGTTTGACGTCAACGTGACCAGAAAAGAATCATGGGCTCGACATGCATTAAGATGTGGTTTAAACAAATCATTCACACGGAGTGATGTTGGATCATGGCACTATGATATTTCTTCACCATATGAATGGAATTTTTTGACCAAAGTGTTTGAGAATTAAATTGGTCCTATTAGAGGCATAATTGCCTCGTACTCTCAACATTTGAGTGCATATGAATGATTTCTATATAAGGACTTGCAGAAGTTCATGGTAGGGAGCGTGCAATAATTGAGGAAAGGAGGATTCATGAGAGTAACCACACATTTAATACATAATTAGTCTAATTATTTAATAAAATAGGATAAAATAGTGAGCTTATACCTCTTATTACCTGAAGCATTTATGTTGAGCAGAAAAAAAAACTTTGAGTATAGGATAAGAATTACCAACACTTCATTACCAGTACCAGATGACATCTTAGTACCAGACCACTGCAAAAATTGTTGTAGTGCCAGACCAACATAGACCTTCTCCCTTAGTACTGGACGAACACAGGGGTGATTTTTTTTATAGTATCAGAACAACACAGAGATTTTCCCAATACCAGATGAACACAAAGATGAATATTGTTGCAGTACTGGAACGACATAGGCATTCTCCCTTAGTACCGGATGAGAATAGAGATGAACATTGTTGCAGTACCGGAACAGGACGGGCCTTCCCCATCAGTACCGGATGAGCACAAAGGTGAACATTGTTGTAGTACCGGAACAACACAGAGATGTTATCCAGTACTGAATCACCAAAAAAATTTATTCCGGTACTCAATGAGAATTGGATAAGGTACCTGGTGGTGTATTATGTAGACTGGAACTTTGTAGGTTGCATCTTGTAGAAATTGTTGGCATTTTCTGCTACTATGGAAGATAACATGTGGTTTTATTCAACTAAAGGACCATGTAGGTAAAACAACAAACAACACCTAGTACAGAAATTCTGAAATTACAACGGAAGTGTTAGAAAATGAGGCAAAAGAATTCAATGACTGGGCTCCAAGATCTGTAACAAGAAGGTACTTTGTAGCTGGACAACCTCATGTTGAGATTTAGAATCCTCCTCTTTTTGGAACCAAGTTGATCACTGCTCATGTTGCCACTTCCATTTTATTATAAAAATAACCCTAACTACTACTATTCTGTGGATTTTTCTCAAGCCCAGATTAGTTAATGCTCGTCAGTGTTTTCAGTTTTAAGGA